>PITA01006073.1:0-103836 GCA_004023965.1 Spilogale gracilis | reverse complement strand
AAAAAAACAAAAAAAAAAAAAAACAAAAAAAAAAAAAAAAAAAAAAAAAAAAAAAAAAAAAAAAAAAAAAAAAAAAAAAAAAAATAGATAAAATTATAATAAAGGTTATATTCATCCATAGAAATTTGCTAATTGCACAAGTATTTTTATTCTGTGTATATGATTATATGCTTTATGGCTGCACGATTTCTAATCTGAGAGCTATATCCACAAGATGCATCCACTACCTGTAAGGTCATATATTTAAACATTTTTGTATTAATGAATACTCATTTTCTTTCCAAATATATCCTACTTTAAACAATTTTGTAATAAATTTCACCTAAAATCTTTATCTACATTTTATGTCATTTCCTTTTATCACATCTCTCATGGCTTTTCTTCTCTATCTCTGATATGTAAGATTATAAACTTCTTTCAGTTCCATGTTGTCATTTCTATACATCTTATGCATGCTGTTCAGCCCCTTTGCCTGGAACACATGTTCCTGAACATTTCATAGGGCTACCTCTTTCTAATCCTTTAGGCCCCTTCACTCTGTAGACAGGCCTTTCCTGACTCCTAGAAGAATGGTGTTTTGGTTCCTATCTATACTTTAATAAAATCCATAACACAGTATTTCTCATTTCATTTTTTATTTGTTTTGTTTTTAATACTGTAAGTGCAGGGTCAGTGACTTTCTTATCTACCCAGGATTCCCCATAACTTGTAATATATATGCTTGACAAATGTTCCTTAGCAGTCCCTATCTTGGACATGCCACCATCATATTTCCAGTTTCCAAAACTGAATCCTTGGATCCTAAAAGCCTTCTGTGTTGCCTTCTTTTCCAACAAATCTACATTATCACAGTATCTTACTTGATGTACTATAGCACTCTCTTAAAGGGTATCTGCCTTTTGTAACCCAGTCTCAATTTTGTTACGTGATCTCTTAAAAAGATTATCCTAATCATTTTGACTGTACAAAATCTTCAAGGTTTCTACTGCTTTCAGGATAAAGAGAAAATTCTTCATGTTATCCATGGGATTTACCTATGGTTTCTGGCTTCCTATTCAGCCTTATGTCATCATTTCCTTTCTTGTTCTGCCCCTTCCAAGCATCTCTTCTTTGAGATCCCCCCAATTTCCATGTTGTCTTCTGCCATAAATAAATTACATGTGTGGTTTTCTCTATCTATCAGAAATGATTCCACCTGCTCTAACTCTCCATTATATAATTCTAATTCACTCTAAAATACCAGCTCTAAAGCAATGTGTTCAAAGAAATACTCTCTAACTTTGCTGATTTCATCAGATGCTGGTATGTTATCTCCTCAAACATACTGTGATTCCCTTTATAGACAGCCTTTATTAATGTGTGTATATATTTTACTTATATGTATAATTTCATTTTGTGTGTGTATAGATATAAACACATATATCTATACACACACACACACACACACACACACACACACACACACCCCTACACTTATCAGATTTACCTCGTAACATTCAGGTGTGGTTGGTTCTGGAAGACGAGAGATAGGACACTCAACTGGGAACAGAGTAGCTGAATTTCATTAAGGAAATTTACTTTGAAAGAAACTTATCTTCTTATTCCCAGTTGAGTCTCCTCTCATTACCCCAATTGGCCTTGCTCACTTCTCTTTCACTGAGCCATTTTGGAGCACACAGAGATTATCAGTGGGCTATGTGTGTCTGAGGATGGGGGGGAGGACGAACACATCAGTAGACTCTGGGTAGACTCACAACTTCTGATTTCAGTATTGCAAAATAAAACCCACTATTTAATAACTCCTTTCAACAAGAAGTCCAGGAGAAAAAGTATATCAAGTTTTGTTACACCTTGGAAAAGGTAGTAAAAATGTTATTTTAAAAAAAACGTTTTGGGAGGTGCTTTTTATAATATTGTTTTTTGATTCAGGATATGTAAATGTTCACAGAAAAAAAAACGCAAAAGGTACAAAAAGTCAAATCTATATAACTCTTCATAATCTTCACCCAGATGCCTGTATGTTCTCCTCAAAGGCAATGCTAGTAATAATAATGGCTTGTATAGCTTTCTGGAGATAAACGAGTATTGGCAGCAAAGATTTTTTTTTTTTTAACAGAGATCAGTATGCTTTTGCCAGAATCTTGACTAATGAGAGGGACCAGTCCTTAATGATAATATACCTAAGAAGATCACATGTCTTTATTGTCTTGACTTTCAGTTCAGCCAAACATCATCAGTGCTATTATTTCCCTCATCCCTGTTTCTGTCGTTACTGTTCATGGAATTTTAAGGATTCTGCACTGTACAATATTTGTTCCTCATCTTTCCCTATTGCCTGCTTAGAATTCAGCATTATTACTTCTGTTAATTCAATTAACATTAAACCATATGTTTTTTCAGCTTCCAATATTTTGTTGATATATAATATACACCTTTATCCTCCCTGTCTTCTTAACTTTATGATTCCCTTTAATCCTGTTTTCCTTAATCACTTTAGCAAAGTTTCAAAGAGAGCAAAACTATGTTCATCATCAACTTACAATTTCAACCCAAATCTCTCATTGCTTTGAATTTCTTATATCAAGAGGACTGGAAAATTTTCCTACAAATGAACAGATAGTATCTAGTGCAGGCTTTTTCAGCCAGTCAGACTCTCACAACTACTCAATTCTGCCTTTGAGCTATAAAGGTAGCCATAGACAATATATAAATGAATGAGCACAGTTCTGTCCCAATACAACTTATTTATAAAAACAGGTGGTGAGTGGGATTTGGCCAGTGAGCCATAGATTATCAACCTCTGTTTTATAGCTTAAAGAACTGATGAGTAATTTTTCCTCACATCTCTCTCATTCAGTATATTCTTGAATTGTATGAATGTAGGGTCTCTAACCAATTTCTCTTTCTCCTTCTCCTTCTCCTTCTCTCTCTCTCTCCCAGCACCCCCACACGACAACTTTGGTACTTGTAACCAACACACTCATGACCTGTAATCAGCATATAATATTACTTCTATCTTACTTTTCTTTTATGTTGAGTTTCTTCCTTTACTCAGATTGAAAACAGACCCAATTTCATAATTGATGTTTCATTCAGCAGGTGAGAAAATTTAGTCTAGGGATATGGAATGGGCAACTGTTTTCAAAATTGAGAGTCTTCTCCCACCCCACTTACAACTGGCTATAGTTTTCCATCTCTCTCTGAGGATAATGCATAAGATATCACAAGAAGAAAACTGGAAATTTCTTAACTTAACTGGACCTATTTCAAGGGAACATTGGGCTCTCCAGGCCTGATAGGGTTAAAGCTGACCCTCCCCCTCCCCCCAGTAACTCCATGGTGTTCTTCAGAGGATTTTCCACTGTGTGAGCCCTTCTGACAACTCCCATAAGCAAAAGGCTGTTGTGCCTGACTCCCCCTCAGCATCTGCCACATTGTCAGTGAACATACAACTTCCGACTGGTGAGATACATAGGAAAATGGCATATGAGTCATAACATGATTTGCTAACATTCTTTCAAAGGGATATATCTGTACGTAAAGTTTCTTGTTAGAATCTTTTTTTTCCTATTGCATCTGGTGTATCATTTGAAATTCCCAGCTTAACTTCTCTCTCTCTCTCTCTCTCTCTCTCTCTCTCTCTCTCTCTCTCTCTATCACACACACACACGCACACGCACACGCACACACCTGATTAACAGCTTAAGCTTCTCTTGTCCTAGTATTTTTTTTTTTTGCACATTTTTGGGTTTTGAATTATGTTTGTTATTTGGATTGAAGAAGTTTGATTTGGTTTGCATTCTAACTTTAATCTCATATACCTCATGTAAACATTTTCCACAGCCTAAAGATGGTGGGAAAATAGGAAATGTTTCTGTTTTGCATTTTTCTTTTCACATTCTCACTTCTGACTTTCCAGGTCCAGATCTGAAGAAGAAGGAATAAGAAGAACTAGTATAACATGACTATAGTTCTTTCAGATGACAACTCACATTTTTTTAAAGATTTATTTGTTTTTATTTTGAGAGAGAGAATGTGACTGTGGGGAGGAGTGTGTAGGGGTACAGAAAGAGAGAGAGAGAATCCTCAAGCAGACTAAGCATGGAGCCCCACCTGTGTCTTGACTTTATGACCCTGAGATTATGATCTGAGCCAAAATCAAGAGTCAGTCGCTTAACTGACTGAGCTACCCAGGCACCCCCACATTCTAGTTTGTTTGACAAGAAGTAAGCACCCATTTTATCAGTATAGGTCAACCCCAGAAAACTCCTGAAATACATGTCATGTTTTCTTAGAATGCTTTTTATTTATTTATTTATTTTCACAAAGAGGGAGAAAGAGAGAGTATACATGCATTCATAGGATGGGGGTGGAGGGTCAAAAGGAGAGGAAGAGAGAGAATCTTAAGCATACTCCACACTCAGCATGGAGCCTAACACAGGGCTTGATCGCACAACCCTGAGATCATGACCTAAGCCAAAATCAAGAGTCAGATGCTTAATTGACTGAGCCACCTAGGTGCCCCAATCATGCTTTGGGGGCAAAATTTGTTCTCTAGGTAAGAATCATTGCTCTAAGAGGCAAACGTTTATGAGTTTTATTTTTTAAGATCAAAAAGTGAATCCTTCCATAACTAGCATATATACTGCTACCTCTTTTTCAAATATACTGACCCCACTTCATATTACTCTTCTTCCTGCATTTCACTGTTATTATTTTTAATAATGGTACTACCTTATAAAGTTTCATATTTCTTTCTTGTTTTATATAGTATCTATAATGCCTACATTTCTTTCACCTCTCCTTTATCTTACCTCCCCAAATCTCTGTACAGTATTAATCTTGCATTTTTTAAAGAAACTTCCAGTGTTTTTGGTAGAAAATTATAAAGAACATACTTACAGTGGCTTTGAAGTCACTATGTATGTAACTGTTACTGAAAAAAAGAAATGAATACACATGGCTAGAAAGTCAAACAGTACAGATGAGTATTAAAAAAGAAAGTAAAAACCTTCATCTCTACAATGCCTCAGTCTTTTCTCACAAGAGACCCTGGGCAACTTGGATGAGAATTTAAAATGGCAAAAGCAAAAAAAAAAAAAAAAAGATAAAATGGAACACATGAAGAAAATGCAATTGAATTTCTATTGCTTGCAAGAGAAGTCCCAACATTGAGGACAACTGAGTTACTCTTTTCATACTCCATCAAGTCCTCAAATCCTGTTATATTATTTTTTGTTTTATTTTTCTGGCTAAGACATGCACAACTATCACTGTGAGATGCAGCAGCCACCTTACAGCTGGTACAGGCAGGGAACAGAGGGATTTATCAATAGGTATGTCTACCTTCCACCTCACTCAGCCTTCACGGGGAGCCCTCGGTGAAATGATGAGTGTGACCTTGCCATGACTGTGGCAGGACTTGGCGTGCTCGCAAGAGGAAGATCTCAGGTAATGTCCTTCAGATTTTTCATGCTTGAATTGCTTCAGGGCATGTCTATATTTTAAAAAGACATGAAAGTACAGATGTCTTCAGTATCCCCCAAAGCCTGGTATAAACAGTAACTATTTTCCCAGAGATTACTTATGTCCCAAAATGCCTCAAATCTTTTGACTTTTTCATTGTGATTCTGTTATATGAGTGGGGAACAAGTAAAAATCACAATATTCTACTAAACTCTGAAGTAGTTTTGAATCTCCAGCTTCCCTATGGGAGAAAGACAGACCACACACTGGACCAGATGGTAGACATAATGTGTTCAGGTCTTCATGCAAACCTGTACTTTGTTTTGCCTTCCTTGCCCAGGCAGCAGACCATACATGTCAACTCAAAAGAACATATCAAACATCATCCAGCTATTTTATTGATGGAATGACAAGGTCAGTTTGCCTTCACTAAGGAGAGAATAATTTGGGATGGCTTTGTGCTAACACAGCACTCCATGCCCTGAAACTTTACAGAGATATTAGAATCTACTCTTTTAATGGAATTGATCTTTTATTTTCTAGTACATATTCAGGGTTAACACTATGTTTAGGATACCTGCTAACTTTTTTTTTTCTATAGAAAACATAGGTGTGATCTCTTTTATTGAGTATGGCATCCTGTGAATTGGCTAGACGATTAAGATCTCTGATCACGATACTGAGGTACAGAATGGAGAGCTGACTTATTCCATTGGTGGGGATTTTCCACTTACATTAATCGTCCCCAAACCTCTTTTCTACCATTCTCACTGGTATCAGGAAGCCCATATAAGCTGAAGTTCTCCTAAGCGTCCTCATGCAAGAGACCAATCAATCAGTAAAGAGCATTTCAATATTCTGGTGCTTTCCACACAAGTGTATGTATCAAATATATATTTTAAAAAATAGGGGAGGGGGGCACCTGGGTGGCTCAGTGGGTTTAAACCTCTGCCTTTGGCTCAGGTCATGATCTCAGGGTCCTGGAATCGAGTCCCACGTCCCCATATAGGGCTCTCTGCTCAGCAGGGAGCCTGCTTCCCCTTCTCTCTCTGCCTGCCTCTTGGCCTACCTGTGATCTATATCTCTGTCAAATAAATAAATAAAATAAAATAAAAAACATTAAAAAATAGAGACAGAGATTTCAGAGTACTTTACAGAGATGTTAAAAGAAATCTTTAGAGTATACTGAGAATACAGTATACCGTACCTAAGAGATTCCTTAATTCAATAGTTACTTCGATTATTTTCTCTGCATTTTAGCAGAGGTTATCCAGCCTCTCAATTTGTTTTAAATAGGGTCAATGATTAGTTTGTTGTTTTTTTTAATGAAGTAGCTAGACAAAATGGAAGTACAATACTCAGTTTTTGAATAAGCATGTTTGAAATACAGATGTTTTCCTATGTGAAATTGTATTACCAGATTCAGACCATTTTAATATATTTCCCAGGATTTTTGTGGTTAATTGGATGATTTTGCTCACACACACTTAAAAGCCCCACATTTTTGTAAATATAATGTGGCCTTTTTAGCATGAATGTTTTATCTTCTTGAATTTTATTCCAATCTGTATTTTACTGGAGGAGCATGGTAAAATTTGATTCTAGTTGTTGGTATGGTGTCTATAAGAGATGGGACAAAAATACAATGTTAGCTTCCTGTGTGGAAGAATTACCTTTATTCAAGACTAACCACTTAAAGAAGGAAAACAACAGTGGATTCCAACAAGAGTGTATTCAGATAAAGGTCATAACCCCTCTTCGGGGTTATAAAGTTATTCTTTTCTGGGGGGAAAGCATTTTTTTCAGAGCAAAAAATCAGAAAACCACAAGGCCATTTTGGAGACAATTAACTTGGCTAGGGAGGATTATAAGAATAGGAGTAGAGAGTTATTAAATTGAAAGTGTATGCATATAGACTTGGTCTTAGAGTCTTTGAATAACATTTGTATTTTAGTAAGTAGTCAAAGATTTTGAACAGGACTGTGCCCAGAATAGAATTGTTATTTAGGGAAATTACTTTGACAAGAATGTGTAGGATGGATTAGAAAAGTAAGAGAATGGAGACAGGGATACCAATTAGGTAACTAAAACAATAGTCCTGGTGTGAGATAATGAGGTTTCAACTAAAATAACTGCAGAAGTGAAAAGGATGGAGGGTTAGCACTGATTTCTGGCCTCTGGACTGCCTCTGTACAGATAGAGGTAATTGTTAGGGCCCTGACCTCTAAATGCTGGGAGTGGGACTCTACATCAACCTGCTTACTATAGCTTATTTAAATGACTTCATTTAAACATAACATGGGAATAAGAAATATGTAGCTAAGATGCTCACCATGGTCAAGATATGGCAGAAATGAACATGGGAGAGCACACTGTCAGAGAAGCATGCAGACAATATGCAAGGAGACCTGCCAAGAGACTCTCAAATGTGTAGGGACATCAGAATTATTGGGAATTTTGAAAAATAAAACAAAGCTGGCCGAATCTGAACCCCCCTAAATTCCTATATTTCAATTTAGGAATTCTAAAGTGGTGTGACATATTCATATTTGCAGATCTACATATGATTCTGATGCACAGTCAAGACCTTGCTAATCTGCAAATGAAGATCTGCTAACGAGGAAGGCTCCCTGTAGGATACACACAGAAATCAAGCGTGTGGCAATCTGTTTTTCAGATGATGACCTGTCTCTACAGGTTTGCTGTGTACCTATATGTGATTCTATTCCATAATGTTTATTCTTCTGCTCCGGATTATCACTATCATTTGACAATCTGTATTTCGGATTTTTGTGCACATCTTGATAATCTTGTCCTGAACCTCTGAATCTCTGAACTGAACGTCTCTCTGTTTTCAAAAATCTCAGATTTAGTAAACTGATGCTAATTTCTTTAAAAATATTTTGATAGCACAGACACTAAACCACCTCAACTGAAGTTAATTCAAGAAAGCTTTAAGTCTCAGGTGCCTGGGTGGCTCAGTGGGTTAAAGCCTCTGCCTTCAGCTCAGGTCCTGATCTCAGGGTCCTGGGATTGAGTCCCATATCCCCATATTGGGCTCTCTGCTCAGCAGGGAGCCTGCTTCCTCCTCTCTCTGCCTGCCTCTCTGCCTACTTGTGACCTCTCTCTGTCAAATAAATAAAATCATTTTTTTTATAAGAAAGCTCCAAGTCTCTTTAGTTTATTTACCAAGTGTTTCACCAGCTAAATAAATTGAATTTTTGCAGCCAAATGATTTTTACAAAAGGCCATTTATATATGTATGTGTTCTTGGTATGAAACTATATATATATATATATATATATATATATATATATATATATATATATATATATCTCATTCTCTCTCTCTCTCTCTCTCTCTCTCTCTCTCTCTTTCTCTCTGTCATACACACATACCTACCTCTATATATGGAAATAATTAATTCACCTCACATGGACTGGCTATATTTTCACAGAAAATAGTTTATACTTTTGAACTCACTGGTAATCACACCAGGTCAATTTATAGCAGAACTATTTTACTGTAAGAAATAACAAAAGGTAAAATTTACCTTCCGTCTTTATTATAATAAACTAAATTATCTGATTTCTCTTTCAACCTGATCTTGCAAAAACCTTATTTTGTCTAATATAGGAGTTACCAACCAATTTCCATGAACTGGCTCTATCAAGGAGCTATGGTTTTTGGCTAGAGAAATATTTAATAACATTTACATTTGAAAATGTTTAGGTACAGCATGCAATCTCTAATTTAACACAATTCTTGATGTTTTATATGGCCTTCCATCTAGATCTCTGTGCATTCATGTTTCTTGCCTTACTTTAATGGAATTTGAACTTGAAATATCTCATCTTAAACCAGGTTTATATATGAACTGTAAACAAAATCCAGTTATAATTTACATACAATAAAATGTACCCATTTTTCGTGCACAGGTCCTCGAGTTTGACAGAAAAATGCATAAATTACCACCACAATCAAAATACAGAGAATTTCTATCACTCTGAAAACTTTCCTTAGGACCCATTGTTCTAGAATTTAACGTAAATGGAATTGTAGAATATATACTATCCTGTGACTAGCTTCTTTAGAACACCATACTTTTTTTTTCTTTTGAGATGCATTCATGTCGTGTCTATCAATAGTTCATTCCTCTCTATTGCTAAGGAACAACTACATTGTATGAATATTCTGCTTTTTACTTATTGTTTCACAAGTTGACACTTTGATTATTTCCAATTTTTAATTATTGTGAATTAAACTGCTATGATTATTTGCATTAAATCTTTGTATTTATTTCTCTTGGATCTTAGACGCAATAGCCTTATTAACAACCCTTTCAAATGACATTTTTAAACAGTTTCAAATTTTATCTTATTAAATCTGAGTTCACTTAAATAAACATCTATTGAGCAGTTATTATGTACCAGACTATTATGTACTCTAGTAGACTCTAAGTATCTAAAATACATGACTCAAAATTCTTGATATAAAGAAACAAATCCAGGGCACCTGGGTGGCTCAGTGGGTTAAAGCCTCTGCCTTCGGCTCAAGTCATGATCTCAGGGTCCTGGGATCAAGGCCCGCGTCCCGCTCTCTGCTAGGCAGGGAGCCTGCTTCCTCCTCTCTCTCTGCCTGCCTCTCTGCCTACTTGTGATCTCTCTCTCTGTGAAATAAATAAATAAAATATTTTTTTAAAAAATAAAGAAACAAATCCGTCATCTGTTGAATGGCATCTCGATGGGGAGGACGGGTTGGTCCAGTGATGGGCATTAACGAGGGCACGTGTTGCATGAAGCACATGCAAACAATGAATCGTGGAACACTACATTAAAAACTAACGACGTACTTTATGGTGACTAACATAACATAAAAAAAAAAAAAGAAACCCAGGAGAATAATCCAACTTTTAAAAATTACTAAATGGTATGATATTTTCTAAAGAACATTTAAAGTATATTATTTGAGGTGGAGAGTAAACTTCACAGGAAAATGTCAATGTAGCTTAAAAAAGAATGAAAAAATTTGAATTGGTGCTAATATCAAGAAGAATAAAAAGTAACACATTATCTTTGGTTAACTGCAACTAAATTGGGAGGTGAGGATATAAATGCTTAGGAGATAGGTATTAAGTTTAGACATGTAGGCAGGCCTTTCGAATCTTATTTAGAGGGAGGGTCCTAGGAAATATTTTGCACAGGGGAGTAAAAAAATCAGTTTTGTTTCAGAAATTTTGCACTGGCAGCAAGATAGCAGTATGATTTGGAGGAAGTTGAAAGTAGGAGTCAAACTATAGCAAGAATTAAAGCAGTGTTGACTGCTAACATGTAAGAGAGAGCAAAACTAAGTTTCTTTTTACATTACTTAACTCATTAAATGGAGATGTTTTTAAGGAAGTTTAATAAGTATCAAATGACTGGTATATAAAGATAAAATGGCCATCTTCTGCTATTCTCATAGAGTTTAAAATACATCTGGGTATTTCTAACCGATAGGAATTTGTATAGATCTGAACCTCAGAAGAGTGCTCTAATATTCTACAGAGGCAAATTTTAGTTTCACAAGGATATAAATGTCTCCTAAACCTCTGGGTGTGAATAAGTTAATCTATCTAGTGTGTGTGCATGGAATGATGATAAAAAAGATGATTAGACAATGCTGGTAAACAGCAGCAAAAAGGAGGCAGGGGAATTACAATGAACTGAATAT
Organism: Spilogale gracilis; assembly: GCA_004023965.1. Lineage (NCBI taxonomy): Eukaryota > Metazoa > Chordata > Mammalia > Carnivora > Mephitidae > Spilogale > Spilogale gracilis. The sequence goes on along the minus strand of PITA01006073.1, from coordinate 92,658 downwards.
TTATGTCCCTCTAAAATTCATATATTGAAATTCTAACGTCTAATATGGTATTAAAAGGTAGGACTTTTGGAAGGTGATAAGGTCATTAGGTTGGAGCCTCAGGAATGGGATTTGTGCCTTTATAAAACCCCACGGTGCTCTCCTTCCCACCATGTGATGGGAGAGAGAAAAGACCGTGTCTATGAGCCAGGAAGCAGGCTCTCACCAGACCCCAAATCTATTTAGCACTTTAATCTTGGACTTCCCAGACTCCAGAAGTGTTAGGAATAATTTCTGTTATTTGTAAGTCGCCCAGTCTACAGCATTCTTTTATAGCAGTCCAGACGGATGAAGAAGTGGATTTGAGAAAAGCGTGAGAAAACAGAAGCACAGAGAAATACGGCAACATGTGAGAGGCAGCACAGAAGACATGGTAAAGTTTCATGATGAAAGGACAATCAGAATGGCCAAGATTGAAGAAGTTAATACTTTTTTAATATTGTAATTAGGAAATCATTTCTGAATCTATAAAAAAGATTTAGAAAAATAGCATGAATTCAGACAAGAATGCACTGCACTGAGAGGTGGGTGTTAGGTAATAAAATGGGCATATTACAAATAGGTGGCTACTAGCTCAATAAACACATGGCCATCAGGTCTACCAACAGGGAGGTAGTTAAATATAATTATATTATGAAGGGTAAACTGAATAAAAACAAGAGGCAATAATTGATTGAAATAAGTTAAAACGGATTGTAATGCAGAGCAGTGGTAAAATTAAACTTGGATAAGATGAAGTTCACATCTTTTTCTTAGACATGTGATTCTCAAAGTGTTCCCCAAACCAACAGCCTCAGCATCTCCTTAGAAATTTTTGGAAATGAAAAATTTCAAGCCCAACCCCAGATCTACTGAAAAAGAAAGTCTGGGCTTAAAGCCCAACATTCTGTATTTAAAAAAACCCTTCAGATGACTTTGTTGCACAACAAAGTTTGAGAACCACTGGATTAGAGAAAGGGGAAGGACAAAATTTGTGAGACTGCAAAGGTTAAAATAGGGATGGAGAACGACAGGTATAATAAACTCAAGAACTCCTGCTTACTAACCTAAATTACCTTTGTGAATTTAAAGATGAGGCCAAGGACAGAGGAGATAGAAACACTTTGGGAGAAGTGGTACAGTTCTTCAGTATCCACTCCCTGAAATGGAAGATAAAACCGGTTGTAGCTGGGGCAGGAAGAAAGATTGCTGAGAGTCCCTGTGCCCTGTAGTGACTTCATAATGCCCTCCTTCTTTACAGATAAATTCAATTTGTACTGTGGTTTTCAGTGACTTCTGGTAAGAGAGCAAAGTGGGGGTCTTATCTTGGGAAATAGATGCCAAAGAAATGCACACACTAATATTCCACTAATACTGGAATATTAGTTCCTAATAATAATAAGATTCTTATAATAATAACAATAATAATAATAATAATTGTACCTTTTCTTCACAACCCCCTAAATCCTAATATCTTTTCTTAAAAAATGATAATTCCATTGTAATAGTCTGTTTCATGATACGGACTAATTTATATGAGTTGTGAGATCACACGGGATTTAGATTTTCGTTGTAAGACAAACCAGTTGTAAAGCATGTGGTTTCCTTTGGTTAAATTGCTTGTAGCTGTAAGAACTCATTGTTAATGGCACCGTGTTATCTCTCCCCTCCAGAGCCATTAATGTGTCTCCACTGAAATTGCACGCAATAGAGTCTTATTTACTTCATTAAATACCATGCAAGCTGGACTTCCTCCAGGAGGTATGTTTATTTCCTGCATGAAAGACTATAAGGATAAAACTTTTGGAAGCTTTATACAATATTTTGGTGACTATTAAGAAGTGGACAATACTTCCTTGCCTCTGGAATTATTTGTATACTTCCTTACTTAATGAGTCACTAGATTCAACTTGCCTTTAAAAATCAAATTATTTCTAGAGATTTAGCAGAAGGGTTCCAATAGCAATGATTCTTCATTTTCTCCTGACATTTGGTTTACCTTACCGTTTTGAAGACTTTTTTATCCTACATTTTACTAGGGAAGAAAAGTTGTAAAGTTGAACTTCATGTAGGCAAAGTTCTAAAATAACTGAAGCTTACTACTCTGCATAACCAGATAGGACCCATGAAAATTAGTACTTCCTCCAGTTTTTCACTTCTCTTGTTGTTATTATTGTAGTTTGCACAGCTGGTCTTACAAGTTGAGAATAAAAGGGAATAATTGAAATAGTTTAGTTGATGAATTGTGCATATTCCAGCCACTTTACTCAATCAAGAAAATATTTAGTGACAAGATGATGGCTGGTTAGTATGTCACTTCATCCAAAATAGGTGAATTAAGGAGCGTGTAGTTAGGGCCCATGGTGGATTTCTATATTTTCCAAACTGACATTTAAATGACATTTCCAGCATGAAAGGTAATGATTTTTTATAACAATCATATTATGATGATGACTGCTTCCACATTCAATGCGTTTCAATTTACACATGGGTAATATGAGAGTGTCCACAGTAAGTTATAATCTCCCCACATCAAAGGTAGTTCCAAGGTCTAAATTATTCATAAGCAGCTTATCAGCTAGTGAGGGAATAGGACTTATTTTCAAAAATCTATATTTTTATCACTTAAAAATAGTGGCCATTAAAAGAGAGAAAGAGAAATAGCAAAGTTCGACAGATGATAAGCAAACAACAAGCAGATGCTGTACAGGATGGTTAACCTTGAAGGAAGGGAGCAGAGATAAGGGAAAGGCAAACCAACATGGAGTTTACCAGTATGGTAAGCAGGATATGAAGGCATCAGTGCATTCAGCTGTTTTTTCCACCCTGTAAATCTTTTAAAAAAAAACCTTTCCTTAACATATTTACTATCTGTTTAACTTTCTTTTCCAGACTGTGGCTTGGATTTGGAAGTGTAATGAAGAAAAAGGAAACATAATGCTAACAGTTTGAGATAATTCAAAGAAGTAATGCTGCTTAAAAAACCTTACTGTGGATTCTCATTGTCACAAATCATTCAGCTGTGGAGGAAAAACCTAATATTGCACAAATACAGCAAACACTTATTAATGTTCCTTTGTATTTTCTTAATTTGCTTTTGTTGACAGTGGCTGAGACAAAAATAATCAGTTAAATCCATCTACTTTACAAGCATTATATGTGTTTGGTTACGTACTTTTCATTTTAGGCAAAATCTTTAATACCTTTAAAATCTTACTCTAATAATTTATCTTTCTTGGAAAAATAAGTTAATGTAGATTAAATTATGTTCAACAAACTTATGAAAGGTTATTACATTTACAGGCTCTTTGTTAGGCACTAAGGCTTGGAAATTAATATAAAGGCCTGGCTTTCAAGGTGTTCACAGAAGAGTGGGGAGCTAAGTATATAAAGAATGGATGGCATCAAGTCTAATAGATTTATTAATATGGATGAAAAGCAAGGTAGAGGGGGCTTTGGAGGAAGGTGCAGTTAATTATAGCTGAAAAGTTTTTTCTAAAAAAGCTCACAAGAAAGCTGATGAGAACTCACCTTTTTTCTCAGAATAAGTTATACATTTTTAAAAGGTTTTATGAATCATTATATCTTTACAAGTCTCTTCCAAATATGTACATATGTATATACACACATACATGCACATACATATATATATATATACATATATGTATGCATTTTGTGTCACATACTATGCAAGGAACTGAAAATAGGAACAAACAAGATATGTAGTTTCCCTATTCGTGGACCTTTAATCTAATTAGTGGTATTCAGTTGGGGATGAATGTATTCCAGGGGATATGCAACATATTTAAATATGGTATTGGAATAAATGTTGAAACTTTTATGTGTATATGTTGTCCTGAAAGGGGAAGAAATGAAGGGCACAACGTTACAGTAATATCCTCAGGTAAGCTGCAATCCAGGCTCCACTTCTCATGCACTCTGCTGTTATTATTCTGGGGGGAATAGGTATCCCAAGGAAAAGTAAACATGGTGTTCTCATTCAGTTGTATATTTTTAATATACTTGTGCCCAATTAAGTCAAGTTTTTGACCACTTTTTCTAATTTAGGCTAAACTTTAGCTGCTAAACCAACACAAAAAAATGAAGTGGCTTATGTAGATTCTAGTTGAGATACTGGTTTCAAGTATTGGGTTTGTTTAATTAAATATAACATTTACACTTTTTATCATCCATTTGTCCTCATAGTTACCATAAACACTGTAGGGCCAGGAACTAAATTTTCTTACCATTCATGTCCAAACTCACATATAGTATGTGCTTAGTTAATATACCTTCAACAAAGAAATATGGAAAAGAGACAAGTTAACAAGATATGGAAGAGTAGACACATGTTGACCAATTTTTATCACTGAAATCTCACTAAACGATAAAGAAGAGAGAAATAAAAAATGTAAATACACAAGTATTAAGAGAAAAGAAAAAAAAAAGGATATTAATGTTTTCGAGATGCAAAACAGATAGATAATTGGAAACCAAACCAGCAAACCAAATGGGAAAAACCAGATATAAACTTCGGCTTGTGAGAGAAATTGAGAGAGGCTCAGGAATTTGGGGTACCTAGCATGTCCAGCATGAGATGAACCTGGTACTAAAATTCAGCTACTAAAAATCAATCACTTTGAACACTTTGAATCACTCAGAACAGAGGTCACAGGGCAAAATGCCACTTTGAAATCTGGAGAGACAGCAAATCCAGTGTTACTGCAATTGAGATCTCCTTTTCTAGAGCAGACATTCCTGAATCCATAAACCAGTGAGACCACTTATATGGTAATTTTGATTAACACTGGAGGCTCGGTGTGGACTAGCTTGAGTAAGAAACTCCTGGGTTCTTGGTTGAACCTCCACAGTTTCATGGATTCTTTCTAGAAAGCCAGGAGATTCTCTGGTGAGGATACAAGTAAGATTTTTTCTTGTCTCTGGCACAGAAAGAAGATGAATCATTGTCAAACACCTCTAATGTTTTCTCCAAAACATGGGTTTTCTCTCTAGGGAAAGGGCTTTGCCAGAATGCAGTTCAGCCATTGTATCCCAGAGAAGGGAACCTCTCCCCACACAATGCTTCTCTTGGCATTCTATCCCACCTAAGGGTAGAAACAATAACAGGGGACAAACGTCAAGAAAATAGGTAAGGATACTCTCTCTAGGGAGGGGCATATGATACAGCAGAAAAAAGATATATCAGTAGATAAGTTCTTGAGAAGTTTAACAGAACTAAGACACAGGGCCACTAAAAGACTGGGAATTAATCATAAAACCACAGCATGCTCCTCTCATCCCACATGTTATAACCAAACCAACAAGGCTTCAGTATAGTCACAGTGGATTACATTTGAAAAAAAAGAAGAAAGGAATAATCTCTTGGAGGAGTATATATGGAATCCCAAAGTCAAGAGAAAAAAATAAAGACACTAGAAGGATTAGAAATATGGAACCTCAGGGCACCTGGGCGGCTCTTGACTGCCTTCAGTTCAGGTCATGATCCCGGAGACCCGGGATGGAGCCCCACATCAGGCTCCCTGCTTGGTGGGAAGCCTGCTTCTCCCTCTCTCACTCCCCCTGCTTGTGTTCCCTCTCTGGCTGTGTTTCTCTCTGTCAAATAAATAAATAAAATATTTTTAAAAAAAAGAAATCTGGAACCTAATTTCCAGCAACAAACTCTAAAAGCATTAAACAGTGAAATCCCTAGACAGATTAACAGACATCATCAAATTAAAGGGCCATTTACCTTACTTTTTATTGTCCCATACAACACATACAGATTAAAAAAAAAAAATCTCATGAAGTATGAAAAAAGGCAAGAAAAAAAAGTCTGAAAAGACAAAGTCCTCATTAAAAAAACAGAATCAGGTAAGACACAGATTTTGGAATGATCAGATAGAGGAGTTAAAATAACTAAGATTAGTTTGAAAATGTATAGTGTAATTCCAGGGAAACCAATTTTTTTTAAGTATAATTCATGAGCTCAGAGAAGAGTGAAAATGTAATTATATGAAGTTATATGAAATGCTCCATTAAGGTCAGAAAAGATTAAAAAGGAGTGAGGGGGTGGGGAGAAAAAAATAAAAACAGAATGAATGCAAGTTTCTGGCCTGGTAGGTAATAATGCAATTATATTAATTATTTCAAGTGTAAATATCCTAAATACACAAAATAAGAGTAATTAGCACCGTGGATTAAAAAAAAGGAAGAACTGGGTGGCTCAGTTGTTAAGTGTTTGTGTTTGTCTCAGGTCATTATCCCCCAGTCCTGGTTCCAGCCCCACATCAGGCTCCCTGCTCAGCAGGAAGCCTACTTCTCCCTTTCTCACTCCCCCTGCTTTGTTTTCCCTCTCTAGCTGTATTTCTCTCTGTCAAATAAATAAATAAAATCTTTTTTAAAAAAGGAAGAATAAATTATGCTATCTATAAGTAACTCAATTGAAATATAAAAATTCAGAACTATGCTAACACAAATAAAAAGAAAACTAAAGTAACTGTATTCATTTAAGACAGAGATTTTATTTTATTTTTTTATTTTATTTTATTTTTTTAAGATTTTATTTATTTGACAGAGAGAAACACAGCCAGAGAGGGAACACAAGCAGGGGGAGTGAGAGAGGGAGAAGCAGGCTTCCCGCCAAGCAGGGAGCCCCATGTGGGACTCGATCCCGGGGCTCAGGGATCATGACCTGAGCCAAAGGCAGTCGCTTAACCAACTGAGTCACCCAGGCGCCCCCAGAGAAGATTTTATAATAATGAAAAGTATCAAAGATAAAGAGGTGCACTGTTACATAATAATCAATGGCTCAAATTTCAAAAAAATACATTTAAACATGCATGCACCTAAAGGAGCAGCAAAATACATGAGATGGAAACTAATGTAATGATAATAAAGATAGAAAAATCTACTGAAATAGTTGGAAACATCAAAACCTCTCTATCAGCAATTTACAGATGAAAAATATAGAAAACTAGGACTACAGATGATGTAAAATGCAATGTGAGCTGATTTGATATTTACAGAAAGCACAAAGGAAAACAGACCTTCTTTTTAAGCTCACATGGATCACTCACCATGATAGTTTGCAATCTGTCATAGAACACTCCTTAAAGATTTACAAGAATATAAACCATGTTAAGTTGTTCTCAAACTACATGAAATTAAACTAGAAATCAAGCACAGTAACAAACAACAATCAAAAATAGGTGGAATTCTCCCCCATATATTTGGAACATAAACAGCATGATTTTAAATAATCAATGGGTTAGAGAAGAAGTCTTAAAAGAAATTCTAAAATTATTCAAATTAAATAAACATGAAAATGCAATTTATCTAAAGTGGGAAAAGTGAAAGCAGTTATTAGAGGGAAATTTAATAGCATTAAATGAATATGTATCCATTTTTAGTCTTTATTCTTGGCCATTGTAATTTCCTAAATGACAAAAGCAAAAGTGACTGAAACATCTTTTGTTATAATTTTTAGGTTTTGTTCCCAGTTCTCAAAATAGCTCAGGAAAGATAAAAGTCAAAGGAATTTCTGTTATTCATAACACACTTCTTTCAGTTTATGCTTTTTTTAAGGATTTTAGTTATTTATTTGACACACAGAGAGACCACAAGTAGGCAGAGAGGCAGACAGAGAGAGGAGGAAGCAGTTCCCTGCTAAGCAGAGAGCCCGATGTGGGCCTTGATCCCAAGACCTTGAGATCATGACCTAAGCCGAAGGCAGAGGTTTAACCCACTGAGCCACCCAGGACCCTCAGTTTATGTTAATGAGGTGAATTTTGGAAAACCCCTAAGGATGGAAGCCGGTTGCATAGGGTAGCAACCAGTAATTAGAAGGTTGGAACTTTCAGCCCCACTCCAGGACCAAGGAGAGTAAAGACAGGCTGGAGACTGAGTTCAATCACCAATAATAGCCAATAATTCAACAATGACATGGAGCTGCTGGGAGAGCAGCACAACTGAAAAGGGTATGGAAACTTTGTACCCTTTCCCCATACCTTGGCTTATACATTTCTTCTATCTGCATGTTTCTGAGTTATATTCTTTTCTTTTTTCTTTTTTTAATTTTATTTTTTGAGGGGGTAGAGAGAGAGAAGAGGGACAGAGGGAGAAGGAGAGAGAGAATATTAAGCAGGCCCCAAGCTTGGCCAGTGCAGGACTGGATCTCATGACCCTGAGGTCATGACCTGAGCTGAAATCAAGAGAGGGATGCTTAATCAACTGAGCCACATAGCTGCCCTTCCGAGTTGTATTCTTGTATCAAGAACCCAAACCTCATAAGTAAACCATTTTCCTGAGTTCCACCAGCCGTTCTAGCAAATTACCAAACCAGGATAGGAGGCAGTAGGAAACCTCATTTATTTACCAGCAGCCCGGACTTGAGATTGTTATCTGAACTCAGGGGCCTGTACCACTTAACTGTGAGATCGGACGGCAATTCTCGGAAGGCAGTGTTACAACTGAATTGCGTTGTAAGACACTTGGTTAGTGTGGGGAAACCAGAACAGCACTGTTGTGTAGTAAAAAGAAAATGTATTTTTCCTTTTAAGAACTAATGAAAATTAAAGTAGAATTAAATGGAAACCATAAAAACAATAGAGAAAACCAACAAAACTAAAGGTTTTCACGGAAAAGTTCAATCAAGTGAATTAACCACAGCCAATGCAGCCAAAAAATAAAGAGAAAAAATACAAATTAACAATATCAGAAATTTGAGAAAGTGATTATTGATACTAATTACTCATTAAAAGGATATTAAAAGAAATCGCATATTCAAGTCTATTCCAATAATTTTGATAACTTACATGAAACTGATCAATTTCTTGAAAGACACAAATGACCAAGCTCGCACATGAAGAAATAAACAATATAAATAGACCCACATCTGTTAAAGAAATTGGATTAATAATTAATAAATGTCCAAAAAAGAAAGCACCAAACCCATGTGGTTTTCCTTGTGAATTCTACCAAATATTTCAGAAAAAAAAATGATACCAGTTCCTCACAATTTCCTTCAAAAATTATAAGCAAAGGTAACATTCCCCAACTAATTTTGTGAGGCCACCCACCATTACCCTCATAATAATATCAGATAAAAACACTACAACTAAAGAAAATATCAAACATATCTCTCATGAACATAGATGGAAAATTCTTAATATATCAGTGATTCAAATCTGGCAATATATAAAGAAGATATATTATGACCAAGTGAGTTTATTTCTAGGAAAGCAAGGCTATTAACATTCATAAAGCAATCAGTATAATTCATTATATTAACAGACTGAATAAAATGAAACATATGATTATGCCAATAGATGCAGAATAAGCACTCAATAAACATTTATTCATGATAAGAACTCTCAGTAAATAAGTAACAAAGATGAGCTATGTTAACATAACAAAAAAATATACCAAAAATCCCTACATTAAACCTCATACTTAACAGTGAGAAAGGGAACAATTTCCTGCTTAATTAGGAACAGGGCTAGGATGTCCTTTTACACCATTCTTACTCAACATTGTACTGGATGTCCTAGCAAATGCAGTAAGACATGAAAATAATAGATTTGGAAAGAAGAAATAAATATTTTTGTTCAAACATGACAATCTATATAGAAAGGCCCAAAGATTCTAGAAAAATCATTTGGGGCTAATAAGCAAGTATGCAGAGGTTGTAGGATACAAAGCTGAAATACAAGTCATCACATCACAAGCCAATCACTTTCCTATATACCATCAATAAACAATTGGACCTTTGAATTAAAAAAAAAAAAAAAAAAACCTCTACTATCTATAACAACACTAAAAAAATTTGACTCCTTAGGTATAAACAGAAAAAAAATATTTCCAGGATCTGTATGTAATGAAACCAAAGAGGACTTAAACAGAAGATGAGATATTCTATGTTCATGAACTAAAGAACTCACTGCTGTGAAGATGTTAATTCTTTCCAATTTGATCAACAAATTCAACACAATTCAAATCAATGTCTCAGCCAGCTGTTTGGTAGATAGTGACTGATTCTAAATTTATATGGGAAAGCACAGGTCCTAGAATAACCATCACATACTAAAGAAGTCACCTGTTGACCAGTTTCTCATACAGTTTAACTAGCATAAAATGATTTGGAACTATGGGCCCAAATGCAATGAAAATGTTTCTGGATTCACTCAAGTAAAAATAAAAAGGAAAGATAGAGGAGAAAGAGGGAAGGGAGGGGAGTGGAAGAGAGGGGAAGGGAAGGGAAAGGAAGAGAAGGGAAAAAGCATTAGGAAAGCAGTCTTTTTGTTTTTAATTAATTTACAAATTCACCTCACCCTGATAGCTTGTCCTCAAAGATCGAAGAGCTTCGAAATACATACTTGGATGGATTAAGTTCAAATACAGTTTTAGCCATGAAGTCACAGTGGATATTTCTGACATAAATGAGGTCTCTCTCATCACCACAATATTAATCATCTTTACTGCCAGTTGTAATTAATTCCTTGCGGACAATTTTTTTAATTGCTGAATACTTTGAAAGAATAAAAACTTCTTTTTAAAAAAATACCAATACCCCCCCAGAGGGGTTTATAAGCTTTTTGCTTTAGTATATAATATATTAATTTTCTGAAAAATTTAATTGGACCAGGCTCTTGAGATAATAAATGTTCATTTCAGAAATATTCATTTTAACACAGTTTATAATGATATAGAAATGATTTCTCCTCCTATATAGTCACTGTAGAAATCAACTTATTATGAGATTATGGAAACAACAAAAGCATATTTTCATGCAAATAAACCATGAAAGTGATAACTGGCTCTCCTTTATGTTTGAAGAATGAGTATAGGATTATTTAATTTCCATTAGTAAGATTTTGAAGCCAGCTACCTCATCAATGGATTTTATTAAATTGATTTTTATGGATATAACAACATTTAATTTGCTAAGTGAGACAATACAGTAAAATGAATCAATTAAAATCAAGTTCCCTAACATTAGTATTTCCTTTCTTAAAAGTAATAGCTTTCAGACTTGACTTTCCATATTGATATATATAAGTAAATATTAAAACATAAAAATTTTTCAATTGTAGCAGTTAGTCACAAGTTTTTTGAAGTTTATTAAAATAATGTTTTATGTTGATAGAGTATGGAAAACTTCTAGAAAATTTCAAGAAAAAAGACCATTGTCAATGACAAAAAAGTAACTAAAATTTGGAAACCCTGTATTTAATTCCCTAGGTAACACTCTGACATTTGTCTGTGTCAGGAATTATTCCAAAATCACAGTTTTGTCTACATTTTTTATCATCCTCAAAATGGATAATTTCTAGTTCATCTAATTTTGCTCCAGATCTCATGTGCTAGAAACAAGAGCCTGATATTCGCAATATCACTTTTATAACTGCACAAAGTTATGTGATAAATATCTTATGCCAGACAGTAGTTTATTTATTTTTTTGCCTTGCTTAACTAATCAGAATTAGTCAGATATATTGTTTGCATGGTCAGATATATTGGTCTTTTCCTTCAAGGATTTTATTTTTTTTTTTTAAGATTTTTTATTTATTTGACAGAGAGAAACACAGCCAGAGAGGGAACACAAGCAGGGGGAGTGAGAGAGGGAGAAGCGGGCTTCCTGCTCCAGGAAGCCCGATGTGGGACTCAATCCCCGGTCTCCGGGATCATGACCTGAGCCGAAGGCAGTCGCTTAACCAACTGAGCCACCCAGGCGCCCCTCCTTTAAGGATTTTAATAATTTTGCCTGGTTCAACAAAAATCTTTATCATATGGAGCTTGTAAAGAAATTCTATTATATTTCCTTCTAGAGGTTTTTGTTTTGTTTTGTTTTGTTTTGTTTTAGAGAGAAAGAGAGAGAAAGGAGGGAAGGGGCAGAGAGAGAATTTTAAGCAGGCTCCACATTCAGCATGGAGCCCAACTCCTGGCTCAATCTCACAATCCTGAGATCATGATCTAAACCGAAATCAAGAATCAGATGCTTAGGGGCTCCTGGGTGGCTCAGTTGGTTGGGCGACTGCCTTCGGCTCAGGTCATGATCCTGGAGACCCGGGATCGAGTCCCACATCGGGCTCCCTGCCTCCCTGCTGGGGGGAGGGGGGGAAGCCTGCTTCTCCCTCTCTCACCCCCCCCTGCTTGTGTTCCCTCTCTGGCTGTGTTTCTCTCTGTCAAATAAATAAAATCTTAAAAAAAAAAAAAAAGAATCAGATGCTTAACCAATGAGTCACCCAAGATGACCCACATGAGTCACCCTAGCACCCCCCCTTTTTTTACATATTTTTGTGTCTCCTTTATCTGAAGTTTATTTTTATGGTGTAAGGCAAATATCTAATATGTGTTTTTCCACATAAAGCCACATTTCCTGATACCAATTAGCAAGCAATATTTCTTTGTTTCTTAATTACTGTAAATTTGTAAGTCTTCATACCACACAATCCCTATTATCTTTACTTTTACTTTAGAATTTATTCTTCCAAATTGTCAGGTTCTTTAAGAATTATATTCAGATTTTGATGCAAATAGAATTTATAGGTTTATTTCTATAAGAATTCTATTTCTCCAAATAATAAGTGCCCTCATTCATTTTCTGCTGTGTTAGCTGAATAGTGGCCTCCAAATATTGCCCTCATCCTAATCTTTGGAAGTAGTGAATGTTACTTTATATAATAGCAAAAGAGACTTTATAAGTCTCATTAAATCTAATCTTGGTGGAGAGACTATTCTGGATTATTCAGGCATGAATAAAGAGTCACAGAGGAAAAGGTTTTGCGATGATGGAGACAAGAGACTGGAGTAATGTGCTTTGTATAGTAAAGGACCACATAGCATTAAATATAGGTAGCCACTGCAAGTTGAAAAAGGCAAGGAAACAGATTCTCTCCAGTCTCCAGGAAGAATTTGAGTGATTTCAGACTCTGACCACCAGAACTGTGAAGTGATCTATTTGTGTTGTTTTAAGCCACTGTTTGTGGTAATTTGTTACAACTGCAATTTTTTGGTAACAAATGCACTGTCCTATATAGTACTATTGGTACTTTCTTTCATCAGCTTTTGTTTGACTTAGCATTTTATTGCTTTATGTGCAATGTTTACTGTTGGTTTATTTTATATGTAAATCAAGTAAACAGCAAAAAAAAAAAAAGCTGAGTCTAAAAATCCCAATTTGAAGAGACTGCAATCCTTTTGATATATTGTGATTACTGATATAGTTTGCTAGTTTATATTTATCCTATTTAATCTTCATTGAGTTTACAGCCATTTTTTCTTCAATTTTGGAAAAATCTGTTATCTCCTCAAATACTGCAATTCTAATAAGTCATCCAATTCTGACTTCTAGAGCTATTTTTGGAGGTTCTAAATGTATCATTTATTCTTTTATTTCCTTTGCCTTTGTGCAGATTTCTGGGTAAGTTAATTAGTCTTATTTCCATATATCTAATTCTTTCTCTGACAGAGTCATTTCTAGAATTTATCCTAAATATTGTGATATTTTTAATATTCAGTGATATAGTTTTTACTTCTAACATTTTTCATGGTTTCTTTTTTTCAGCTTTTATTTATTTATTTGAGAGAGAGAGAACACATAAACATGGGGAGCAGAGAGAGAGGGAGAAACGAACTCTCACTGAGTAGAGAACCCATAAATGTACCCCTATAATGGCTTTTTAAAATAAATATATTTTTTATTAATATCTGCTATTTCCATATTATAGTTTATCATTGTAATGATATCACTTTATCACTTTGAGGAAATTAAATGTACTTATTTGTAATTATTTTTAGAGGGCACCTGGGTGGCTCAGTCAGTTAAGTGGCTGCCTTTGGCTCAGGTCATGATCCCACGGTCCTGGGATGGAGCCCCACATCAGGCTCCCTGCTCTTCCTTCTCTCCCTTTGCCCCTCTGCCAGGCTCGTACTTTCTCGTTCACTTGCTCTATCTCAAATAAATGAAATCTTTAAGAAAAATGTTTTTAGGGGCGCCTGGGTGGCTCAGTCATTAAGCATCTGCCTTCAGCTCAGGTCATGATCCTAGAATGCAGGATCTGGGCATCTGGTTCCCTGCTCCACGGGAAGCCTGCTTCTCCCTGTCTCACTCCCCCAGCTTGTGTTCCCTCTCTCACTGTGTTTTTCTCTGTCAAATAAATAAATAAAATCTTAAAATATATATATATTTAGAGGGATCTATCATTTAACACTTATTTTGAGATAAACTGACAATAATTGGATCTTAGTTAGTAGTTTAAGTTCTTTGGGGAAAAGAAGGCTCTGAAGCACTGGGGTGGCTCTTCATTATGCGTTAGACTCCTGGTTTCAGCTCAGGTCATGATCACAGGGGTTGTGGGATTGAGGCTCCCATCAGACTCCATACTTCCAGAGAGTCTGCTTGAAGATTTTCTCCCTCTGCCCCTCCCTCCACTCGCTCGCTCTCATTCTCTTTTTCTAAAATAAATAAATAAATTATTTTTTAAAAAAAGGTTTTGTTGTATATTCATCTTGAAAGTGAGGGTCTCTTTTTCCTTTCCTCCCCCTCCTTCCTATCCCTCCTCCCCCTCTCATTCTCTCTCTCTGTGTCCCTAGTTATGGCCAGGACAGAAATCTGCCATTTCACCCCAGTCTTGTACATTCCTTAATGAGAGTGAAGTTTTCCGCTCTCAGGTCATATGATTAATGTCAGATCTTTTCACTGAACCAGTGAATAACTTTGTTCAAGTCCTAATTTGTGGTCTTATTTCTTTCTACTTTAGTGACATCTCTTATAAAAGTGGCAATTCTAGGAAGCTGTCTCGCATTTTGAGTTTGTCTCGCATGTTAACCGAGTACAGGAAGCTGCTCCAGACCCTGATATAACATGATGGGCCTCGCTTAATCATCAATGAAGTAATCAATGAAGTAATGGGAAGTTTGGTCCAAGTTACCATACTAGAATCAAATCGTCCCAAAGTTCCTGCTGAAAATCCTAAGCCTCATGAGATTATCCCCCACATAATATTGTGAATATTCTTTTCCACTGTTGGACTGCAGAGAAATTTGTCATCCTTTGAGCATGGTCATGAATTTTATTATACTTTAATATTTACTTACCATTGCCACAGGTTATTTGGACCTCCAGAGACTTTATGTGCTAATAAGCTAATAATACTATCTTTATTAGAATGCAAGAGATGTGTGTGTGTGTGTGTGTGTGTGTGTGTGTGTGTGTGTGTGTGTGTGTGTTTGGGGGGGGTGCATTTTCTTAGGCTCTATTTCCAGAAGTGGAATTATTTAATTATGAGGGTATGCTCTTTCTTAATTCTCTTG
Source organism: Spilogale gracilis (assembly GCA_004023965.1). Taxonomy (NCBI): domain Eukaryota; kingdom Metazoa; phylum Chordata; class Mammalia; order Carnivora; family Mephitidae; genus Spilogale; species Spilogale gracilis. The sequence continues at coordinate 77,328 of PITA01006073.1, read as the reverse complement.
GTGTTACAAATTTCTTTCTTAAAATGTTAACATTTCATTTTGTATTCCTGTTTGCAAAGGCACTTTTTATTTTAAACTAAAAATATTGTAAAGGGCTGGAATATTTTAATGACATTTTTTTACCTGACATAGTCATAAAACCTGCTCTAATTCCTAAGGTTTTAAAATGTCCTGAGTGTAATATATTTGTGTTTTATTCCATTCTCCAGAGGTGTTGTTTTTATGAAACTAAAGAAATAATTCATGCTTTCTTCTGTCAGAATCAACACTGTAAACAGAATTATCTTTAGTCAGAAAGTCTGCAATAGAAAGAACAATCCTGAAAGATCAGAACTGAATGAGTCATGGAGGTGATACAGATGAACTGAACCTCCTTGAAGGTTTTTGTAGAAATCCATAATGAATGGAGAAAGACAGAATTCTCATACTGCTGTCTGTACAGGAATTTGGACTCAGACACAGTTAAATGGACATTTTTTGGAAAACAGAGAATGAAGGGAATTGTAAAAACTAATTTACATTTTCACACTATAAAAGTACCTAGCCCAAAAATATATGAAAAATTACCCAAACAAAATAGGAGGAAGTGATTTGTTCTTGGCCAACAATTGCTTTTTATCACTTATTTATTTGGTTAAGAAATAAAAATAAAATATGCTTCATCAGTCACTTACTTGGACAAACACAACACTTTAACTGGCTTTTATTCACTATATTTACTAACTTTTTAGGCAACATTTTAACATGGCAAAAGCTTTCTTGACTGTTTTCCAAGATACTTAGTAATAAATAGCATCAGTAAGTTAGAATCAAAGAAACTGCACACTCTTTTAGCATGCATTTCATGTTAATTGCTGCAACTTTGAAGTCAATAATGAGCCTAACTTTGTAAAAGTGTGAACGTGTTAATATGTGTCTCAGTTTTAGGTATAGGGGTTTGCTAGGGACAAGAAAGGGAGAAGAACAACTGACTGGTGTCTCCTAGTTGACTCCAGGTGTTGGTTGCCCTGATTTAGGGAATTTGGAGGCTAAGAGGGAGATGAGAGCACATTATTAGCAAGAACTTTCTTATAATGGCATGCATGCTTTGGGTCTTATGACATAAATATTCCATCTAGAGTCCAAATGACCAATTTTAGTGGCTTTACTTTTTTTCCTCTCTTCCTTCTATCTTAGAAACATGGTGGCTTTGCAAAAACAATTATAATGATGTAACTGAAAGAAGCACACCAGCAGGCAAAAAGTCTGTATATCAGTTGTCTTAATGTAAATAAAAGCATAATAATTTTTGAGTTTATGGAATGGTAAAATATTTTTTGAGAGACTATCCTACCAGCTGGGGACAAGCCTCACTTGTGCTGAAATCCCAAGAAGGCACCCAGCTCTAAATCATAATTCCATGTCTTTCAAGGGGTAAACTGCCATTCTCACTTGGTAGCACGGTGTTTAATCCATTTTGATTTCTCATAACACCTCTGGGACCCTAGCTACCTGTATGTTTATCCACCAGTTTCAAATAATTTTAGAATATTTTTGAAGGATTAATATGAATTTAAGTGAATCATTCACCAATTTTTTCAGTTACACCATTCCCTTAACAGGCTTGGGCATCCAGAGCGCCTGAATTTTATTCCTGCAGGCAGTATTGCCCTCAATGAGAAGCTATTGGGTTTTTTAAATCAGGTAAGTCCAGTTTTATAACCAAAAGTAAACAACAGGGTCATCAGTCTTGGCAGTTGACTTTCTGAGAAAGAAGAAAATTTAGGTAGCACTAAGCAGAGGTATGTTATTTCTTCTGTTTTTAGGTTTCTTTTATTTTTTTAAGTTTCATTATTAATTTTTAAATGATAAATGAGATAGGGCAAACCTTTTCTTTTGAAGGTAGCCTTTCTCTTTAAGGAACTTGGTAGAAAGAAAGTCTGGGAGAGTATGATCAGGCTCTCTTCCTACCAATAAAAATATTTTACTTGTAAGGCTTTATCTGTATCTGTCTTCCTTGAGGTCTAAAAGTTGATGTTAGAATATATCATAAAACATGTGTTATCATTATTCCATTTAAAAAATTTTTTTTAAGATTTTATTCATTTAACACAGAGAGAGATCACAAGCAGGCAGAGAGAGCGGAGGAAGCAGGCTCCCTGCTGAGCAGAGAGCCTGAAGCTGGCCTCAATCCCAGGACCCTGAGATCATGACCTGAGCCGAAGGAGGAGCCCTAAAAATTGTTAAAAATGAGGTATGGAGAGAGTAATTGACTCTCCCAAAGTAACAGGATTCATAAAATGAAGAGTTGGGATTTAAACTCAGACAATCTAGTTCTAGAATACTTGTTTTGGCCACTGAACAATGGAAGATGGGTATTACATTTTTCCCCCTCAGAAAAATTACAACCTATTGACAAAATTTAGGCCTGAGATGGTCTTTCTGATGACAGATGTCTTGGTTTATCACTATGTTTGCTACATTGCTATTCATTGTGTCTCTATCCATCCTAAAATCGTAGACTCTTCAGGCTAAATGTTATTCCAGACAGATAGGGCCAATCCTAGTTTTTCAACACAGATGTTGGGAAAGTGAATCTTCTTACTAATCCCATGTTTTTTTTTTTACTAATGTTACTAAATAAGCCAGTGTTTACTATTTGCTTCATTGAACTTGTGTTCCTCAAGCGGTAGGTTAACTCTCCCATTTGCTCTCAAGGTTTATAGTGTATAAACATTAAAATAGTCTCATACACTGTTATTTAATGCTTTCTTGCAAATATATTCCCACATATCTTATTGGGTAAGGTACATATCCATTCCAACCTGTCTTATGAATCTTTTCTTTCATTAACTTTGGACTTCAGAATTGGACATAATTCTTTATGCCAGTTGTACATAATCCAGAGTACAAGAGAAAGATTATGTCTGGTTTTCCACATACCATGCTATACTTATTGATTCTAGTTTTTGATTACTTTCTTAACAACAAAATTTTTTGCCAGATTTGTTTTTACTATGGTAACTAGATGTGTTTGCTTATGCTTATAACTGGCACTGATTCTTATTTCATACTTATACATTTGAGAGATTGCTTTCCAAAATTAAACATTTATATCTCTATGTCTGTTGACTCTCTCTGAAGATTTTTAACAAGGGGTGCCTGGGTGGCTCAGTGGTTAAGCTTCTGCCTTCAGCACAGGTCATGGTCCCGGAGTCCCTGGATCGAGTTCCTGGATCGAGTCCCTGGATCGAGTCCCTGGATCCAGCCCTGCATCGGACTGCCCACTCAGGGGGAAGCCTACTTCTCCCTCTCACTCCAGCTGCTTGCGTAGATTTTTAACAAGCTGGATTCTTTTCCAATGGCATTTTTTAATTAAGTCTTATCCCAAAGCATGTAACAGTGAAACTTTCAACACATACATTATAAGGTCCTGAAAATATGTTTTATTGGCAGTATTAGAAGTGTCTTTTGAGGGGTGCTGGGGTGGCTCAGGTGGTTAATGTTTGCCTTCAGTTCAAGAGTCCTGGGATCAAGCCCCGTATCCAGCAGGCTCCCTCCCACTCCTGTTCTTTCTCTCATCTCTCTCACTCAAATAAATAAGTAAAATCTAAAAAAAAAAAAAGTCTTTGGAATGTTACTCAAAAAAAATAGCTACAAAATTAGATCTAGTTTATTAAGATAGAAGTCATATTTTATTTTTTTAAAGACTTTATTTGAAAGAGAGTCAGAGGGGCGCCTGGGTGGCTCAGTTGGTTGAGCGACGACCCTCTCCGCCTCTCTCACTCCCCCTGCTTGTGTTCCCTCTCTGGCTGTGTTTCTCTCTGTCAAATAAAGTAAGATCTTTAAAAAAAAAAAAAAGAAAAAGAAAAAAAGAGAGACAGAGAGCATGTACCCACATGCACAAGTGAGGGAGGAGTAGAGGGGAGGGAGAGGGAGAGTAAAGGATCTCAAACAGACTCCACGCTGAGTTCAGAGCTCAACACAAGGTTTGATCTCACAACCCTGAGATTGTGACCTGAGCCAAAACTAAGAGTTGGACACTTAACCAACAGAGCCACCCAGGAACCCCAAAGTCACATTTTAAAAATACAAATACTCTTTCAGTAAAAAATAGTTTGGAATTGCAACTATTATAAGTCATTAATCTCCAGTACAAGGTTTTTCTAATATTTTGGAAATTATAATAATGGAATTAGCTATATGTCATTATAAAACTTGCTCAACCTCTCTGAGTACATTAAGATATTGGACTAGATTCCTTTTATTCATTCATTATTTATTTATTTATTTATTTATTTATTTATTTATTTATTTATATTTTATTTATTTATTTGACAGAGAGAAACACAGCCAGAGAGGGAACATAAGCAGGGGGAGTGAGAAAGGGAGAAGCAGGCTTCCCACCCAGGAGGGAGTCCGATGTGATAAGGATCTCATGACATGAGCCAAAGGCAGAGGCTTAATGACTAAACCACCCAGGTGCCCCTAGATAACCTTTTAGATCATTTTATCACGGCTTGTCTGTCCATTTAATACCCTCATACATGTATAAACTATGATTTCTTAAGCCATTGTTTTTATTTAAACTATTTTTAATAATGCCAGTTTGTACACAAACTGTATAGTTTGAGTGAATCAGACAGGAAAAAGAATTTTGCAAAGGAATTCAAGCCATAATGGAGCCACTCAGAAATTTCACAATATGATCTCATCTGATGCCAAAAAACTGAACTAGACTAAACCAAAATAGCAATATAAAGTATTGTCTCTGAATTCATCTTACTTCATCATTCTTGGCCTTATGTGAATTTATCTTCAATATTTGTCACCTGACACTTGATTCTTTTTTTAATCCTTCTAATTGTGGTACAAGCTTCTAGACAAAATGCCCTTCCAAGCTGGTCCATACACTTCTGTGTCCCATCCTTCTTTTTTTTTTTTTTTTTAAGATTTTATTTATTTGAGAGAGTGATAGGGAGCATGAGAGGGGACAAGGTCAGAGGGAGAAGCAGACTCCCTGCGGAGCTGGGAGCCCAATGTGGGACTCAATTCTGGGACTCCAGGATCATGACCTGAGCTGAAGGCAGTGGCTTAACCAACTGAGCCACTCAGATGCCCCTGTCCCACCCTTCACTTTCTCTGTTTTAGCACCTCTCTAGTACTGTGCACATTCTGAGTAAAATCCTTTTTTTAAAAAAATTTCTCCCTTTGGGGCGCCTGGGTGGCTCAGTTGGTTGAGCAACTGCCTTCGGCTCAGGTCATGATTCCGGAGACCCGGGATCGAGTCCCGCATCGGGCTCCCTGCTCGGCGGGAAGCCTGCTTCTCCCTCTCTCACTCCCCCTGCCTGTGTTCCCTCTCTGGCTGTGTTTCTCTCTGTCAAATAAATAAAATCTTTAAAAAAAAAAAAATTTCTCCCTTTAATTTATGTCTTCTCAGACTGAGAAGTACTGTATTTATGTTGTCGTGATGATTATACATGTATAAGGTAAGTGGAAGAGTATCTAACATATATGGGATAGAGAATAGTTGAAGTAAAAGGAAAAAAAAGACTACACTTCAATAATGTGGCATATTGCTCTAGAGAGAATTTTGTGAACATGATTAGAAGTCCTGTCATCATATAGTAACTGATGGATTTCTTTTCTACCTCTCTGCTAGACAGTGAGCCAATCAAAAGCTGGTACTATGCCCCATTAATCTCTGTATCAACGATGCTTAACATAACACATCATTGGAGTTCAGTGGTTTTCAAGTAAGAGGCAAAACCCAGTTGAATCTTGGATGTTATTCAGCTCAATCGTTCACCAATAAGGTTTGTGAAAAAAAATATAGATTGAGATAAGAATAATTATTGTTTCCAAAAGGTTTTTCTGAACTTAATTCAGTTTCATATCAAATTGGTTTTCTTCTGGAAGTAGGCCTGTGATACACTGGGTTACCTGGGATACTGACTCATATTTAGGTTATATGATGTTCTCAGTGAACTAAATCAGGAGTCAACAAATGATTTTTTTCTCTAAGAGGTCCAACAGTAAATATTTTAGTCTTTGTGTGCCATACAGTGTCTGTTGATACTACTCATCTCCACTGTTGCAGTGAGAAATGAGCCGTATACAATATGTAAACTCATGAGTGCAATTGTTTTCCCGACACATTTTATTTATAAAAACATGCAGTGGGCCTGGTTTGGCCCATGAACTAGTTTGTGACCCCTGGATTCAATCAATACAATTATCAATAGTAGGTTAATTGACTTATGTAGTTCTCATTAAGGTATATAAATGCATGGTTCTTATTTGCTATACTCCCTTGTAAAAGAAGGAGTTTGAATTCAATTTTCTGAAATTTATTTGGAATAAAGAACTTTAAAGTTTTCTTTACTATGTGTAGCAATATCTATTCATATTTTAATTTATCTTGTAATTACCCAAATGGAGATACAGTATACAATGTCTTCCACCAAAACCTGTTTGACAAAAACAAATTAATAATTTCTACATAAACTGTCTCATGGTACTAGTAATTAAGAGGACATATTTTGGAAAACACTGGAAAATATGAGTGTCACTATGACTATTATGTTGTAAGTTCTGACTTTCACTTAATATGGAATTCAAACAATTGTTTTTTAGAATATAGTGCCTCAATTAAAAGAAATAATGATTGTCACTGTCTCAACAGGGAAGATGAGAACTTTTAACATTCTTAGAATCTTTGTGTGGGGAGCTTCTTACAATCATTGGGGCCAGCCTCATTTTCCTTCCTCAGAATCTTACCTGATTTCAACCATTTCTGACACAAAAAAAGGAAAAAAATAAAAAAGAAAAAGATTCTGGTTATTTTCATTATAATTTATGGTAATCTTTCTTCCTTGTTATCTCTTCTGGAAAAGACAATAATTATCTTCATATATTCATTTTTCTCTTTGTTCTTTTAGTCATTGAATTTCCAAGTCTTGGTTGAATAAATGAGCCCCAAGTTGGTGATTATATTTGCAGCTTGGATTCAGCCTAGAACACGTACTTAAGTTCCAGAAAATACCACACCAGTTTCTTTTAGAGCACCTTCACTGAATGGAAACTGTTTGTCTTCTATTTCCTCTTCCCTCTCCCTTTGTGGGCCGAGCAGTGGATATGGATTTACAAGGAGATTGGCAGTGGATGCTGGAACAACAAAATACAAAAGCCTGGATACCTACCTGAATTTATGGACCAAAGAAACCTGACATCTTGCACTCCTCTCAGGTCAGGTTTTATACAAAAGAGAAATTAATTTCTATCTTATTTGCACCACTGGCACTTGGTTTCTTTTGAAGTGGTTAAATATTCTTAATAATGTATTTTATGTCAGAAATGTCAGATTTAGGAGTTATTTCCATTTCTGATTTACTCACCCCATCTGTTAGTCAGATCTACCAGTCAAACTGGTACGTAACCTTAATCCACGTTTTTTCCTTTCGACTGATAAATGATCTGGTATTACAACTGGACCCCCTCACATACCAACCTAAAGGGAAATGTTTGAATTACTTACATAGAAACAAGGTTATTAGTTAGGGTCCAGAAGTAGAAACAGGGACATTCTTCTTGCTGTGTTTGGTCAGATGGTGGCAAATATATTTTATTATCTACATGTACTTTGGCAGAAATCACTTCTCTTTCCTCAACCACTTTGGATCATTTACTTATAGGACTGGCAAGGGGGGATGTATTTGAATAAACATGCAAGAGTTTGTTTCTGTGAGTGTCCATTTGACTGCATAGTAATTTTCTGAATTACCTACTACTTTCCATTATCCATGCTTCTGTAGCCTTCAATCAGCATGGATAATCAAGTGTTGAGTTCAGCTAAACATCAATGTCTGGGAGGCATTAATAAAGCTTGCAAAATGCTTTACTAAGTATTATTTTCTATTGAATGGAATTAAATTGAAAGATTAGTGTACATGTTAAAAGATATGGGGCAATCTGATTATGGTCCCCTATAGATATAACTTTTTATGTGAACATAATAAATAAAATCTTAGGTGAAACATTATAAACTTTTATTGCAGTAAATAGTCTATCTGAAGGCTGTTACTTGAATTAAGAACATTCAAAAGCTGTATTTTATTATAATGAAGATTCATTCATGCAATTACTTAACTGCATACAACTGTAGACTCAATGTAGGACATAGGCAATTCAAGTGTTATCATGGATAAAAGTTTTTTTTTTTAATTAAACCTCTGATTCTTAGCTTGATTTTATCCCTTCGCATCCAATTCTATAAACTAATTATATTATGCACAATTTGGAAATTGTATTGCTTTTTATTAAAAAAAATAACAAATGCCACATTAACAATTTTTAAAAACCAACTCAATTATACATGCATAAATTCATTTTGGGATATATATTATTATGGGTTGGGAAATGTCATCACATCCTTCATCATCACATTTTTTATGTCTTCCTGTGGTGAACACCTGTAGCTTTTTGGCAATATGTTTGCTTTGCAGGATTATTAAGCACTCTATATTTTTAGAGTGGATCAGCTCAGAGTTATTTAACACAGGTGCTTCTATAATTATGATACATTGGGAAATCTACAGTGCTCAATAGTTTTCAGGTTTCTACTTTTAGCTGGATGATAAAATCTTCTGTCCCTTATGCAGTGCAATTTTATTAAGGCATTGAGAGAAAGTTAAGCATGAGCTTGCTTAATTGACTTTTAATAAACTAAACAGACACATTCTTTTAAATATTTGACATTTAGTAACATAGAATATTTTTTCTAAGTTATTTTCATGTGGCAAATAAGTTACCTCAAGATATTATATTAATACAACAATTATAATCTCACATGTATGGTGTTTTGGAACCATTTATTCCATGTAGTATAACATATACATAGCTATTGAGTACATTTATATACATGACTTACACATCTTTAAAATTATTTTTATTGTTGCTATGTTAAATTAGCCAGTCTATAGTATATTATTAGTTTTTGATGCAGTGTTCATCAATTACTTAGTTACATATAACACCCAGTGCTCATTACTACATGTGCCATCCTCAATACCCCACATGGGTTACCCCAGCCCTCCATTCTCCTCCCTTCTGTAATCCTCTGTTTAGTTTCTGGAGTCCAGAGTCTCTTATTGTTTGTCTCCATTTCTTATTTCTTCCCATTCAGTTTTCCTTCCCCTCACCTGTGGTCCTCCACACTATTCCTTATGTTCCACATATGAGTGAAACCATATGATAATTGTATTTCTCTGGTTGATTTATTTCACTTAGCATAATCCCCTCCAGTTCCATCCATGTTGATGCAAAGAGTGGGTATTCATCCTTTCTGATGGATGAATAATATTCCATTGTATATATGAGCCACATCTTCTAGGTATCAGAGCAGGAAAGCCAGCCACAAACAATGAGCCTAGGAGCAGCCTCTCAACTTGGGGTTGCCATAAACTGTGATCCAGATACAATGGGGCTACTGCTCTTTGAGCAGGGGTCCAACAAGTAGCAGAACTGGGAAGAGTACCCTTCCTCCCCTGGGAGGAATTATGGGGGAGTTTGCTGGGTTTGGAGAAACTCCTAACAGAGTCATATGTCTGAGACAGAAACCCTCAGTCACAGGCCGGGTGAGCACCAAGTGCGGCTAGAGACCAGGGAGACGGGAGTGATTCACTGTTTTTCTCTGAGAGCTCGCAGGGGAGTGAGGCCCCAAACTTTGGGTTCCAGGGCCAGAGATTGGGAGGCCACCATTTTCTTTTCTTTTTTGTTTTTTAACGCTTTATTTTACTTCGTTCAGTGTTCCACCACTCATTGTTTATGCGCCACATCCACTGCTTCATGCAATACATGCCCCCCTTAATAGGCACCACCAGGCTCACCCATTCCCCCACACCCTCTCCTCCAAAACCCTCAGTCTGCCTCTCAGAGTCCACAGTCTCTCATGCTTCATCTCCCCCTCTGATTTACCCCGGTTCACATTTCCTTTCCTTCTCCCACTCTCCTCCATGTTACTCCTTATGCTCCATAAGTAAGTGAAATCATATGATAACTGACCTTCTCGGCTTGGCTTATTTTACTCAGCCTAATCTCCTCCAGTACCGTCCACATTGATGCAAAAGTTGGGTATTCATCCTTTCTGATAGAGGCATAATATTCCATTGTATATATGGACCATATCTTCTTTATCCATTCTCTGTTGAAGGGCATCTGGGCTCTTTCCACAGTTTGGCAATTGTGGCCATTGCTGCTATGAACATTGGGGTACATATGGCTCTTCTTTTCACTACATCTGTGTCTTTGGGGACAAATACACAGCACTGCAACTGCAGGGTCATAGGGTAGTTTTATTTTTAATTTTTTAAGGGCTCTCCACACTGTTTTCCAAAGTGGGAGGCCACCATTTCCATTCTGATCCTCTGAGCCCACATGGAAAGCCTTCAGGGAACAAAAACTACAGAGAGCAAATCAGAACAGATTACTGACTTGGTCCCCCGGCAAGGGTGGAGCAATTCTGCATGGGGCAAAAAGAATTGAGAACCAGCCACTATGGCATACACATCTGACTTTTAAGTTTTGAGCTATAAGATACTTTTTCATTATATATTCTATAAAATATAATATGTAGATGTATGGGTTTGACTTTAAGGAGGTATATATACAGAGACCAGTTATCCTCAGGCAAATAAAACAGTCATAGCAAAATTCACTTAATCTGATTTTAGCTATTTCAAAACTCTGCTTCAAAGCCATTAGAGCTCAATCATGGTCTACACTGAATTTTAGATTCTTGCCAATAGAAATATTTCAATGTGTCACCACCACCAGTAAATATCTTTGCCAGTGAAACATGAGTTTATGGGGATGGGGGGTTTTTGTATTTTAACACATCCTAATCTCAATTGCATTTTTTTTTAAAGATTTTATTTATTTGACAGTGAGAAACACAGCTAGAGAGGGAACACAAGCAGGGGCAGTGAGAGAGGGAGAAGCAGGCTTCCCACCGAGCAGGGAGCCCGATGTGGGGCTCGATTCCGGGTCTCCAGGATCATGACCTGAGCCAAAGGCAGTCGCTTAACCAACCGAGCCACCCAGGTGCCCCCAGATTAATATTTTAAAAGGGTTGTTCTGTTGATAAAATGTTCAGCTGATCCAGGATGTGAAAATTAAAAAAAACTATAATCAAATCAAATAATTTTATTTATATATTTTTATTATTGTTTATTATTTATCCTCAATACTTTAGGACAAATATTGAATTGTTAAAACAAAACAAAACACTTCATTCCTAGTTCTGTCAACAATAACCCAATTAACAGGTTTGAAAGTTATAGTAGGAAACTTCAGTTTGAAGAAGTTCAAGGATGAAGACAGTTGGGAAAATAGAACAAAACTGAGTATTTGGTTTTGCTACTCGTAAGTTCTAAATAGTGTCTGTATTATTAACCACTATGCAAAAGTGGGCAGCTACATTCCACATTCATAAGTGAGAATCTAAAGTGAGAATCTAAAGTTGAATTCTTCCTCTGAATGGCCTCTTGTTAAACTTAACACTGTATTTTTGGGATAACAGTTTCCTTTCTCATTCAAAAAAATGCATCATCCAGCAATGAACCAGAAGAATAGCCATCATTTTGGCTTAAAGGTGAATTTCTTCCTGTCTGCTTGTATCTTCTTTCTTTCTTTTTCTTTCTTTCTTCTTTTTTTTTTTTTTTTTTTTTTTTTTTTTTTTTTTTTTTTTTTTTTTTTTTTTTTTTTTTTTTTTTTTTTTTTTTTTTTTTTTTTTTTGCTTGTATCTTGTGATACAAGTTTTCCCACCCCATAATTCAACCTGATAGTAAGCTGACCAGGGTAGCCAGGAAGACTACTTAAATCAAAGAGATATGTGGTCCCAATGGAGACAATACTTTTCTCTGAACCTTATATCATACTCAGTTGATTCAAAAAAATGGTAGTTTAAGGGAGATGTTTTTTCCTAGGCCCAATTCATCAAATATATTAGAAAACTTTTCACACTGAAAAACTGTGTGTAGCAATAAATCACTCAATAGTATCTGCAAGAGAGGAAAAGAAAAGCTGCTTTAATTGTGTCAGCAGTTAAATCAGTCAAGAAGGACATACCAATTCAGGAATTTTGACAGGCAAATATTATTTATGAACCATCTGCTAAATTCATCAAGTTTATCATTAATGCTATATATGAAAGCATTTGATTTGTACTTAACTAATAGTTAAGTATATGTATACAGATACTTTAGTATATGTTAACATATACTAAAATTAGTAAAAATGTGGGCCCAGGATCAAACAATATTACATGTATAGTATTGAAGGAAATATGGTATTTCATTTAAAAGCAGGGACTTGGGTGCCTGGGTGGATCAGTGGGTTAAGCCTCTGTCTTTGGCTCAGGTCATGATCTCAGGTTTCTGGGATCGAGGCCCGAATCGGGCTCTCTGCTTGGCAGGGAGCCTGTTCCTCCTCTCTCTCTGCCTGCCTCTCTGCCTACCTGTGATCTGTCTCTCTGTCAAATAAATAAATAAAATCTTTAAAAAAAAATTTTAAAAAGCAGGGACTTGACTCTGACTACCTGGGTTTAAATGTTAGTTCTATGACTAACCAGATATGTTGCCTCATGCAAGTCATTTTCCTTTCCTACATCTAAATTTTTCTATCTGTAAAGGGATTTCTAACTACATATTTGTTGTGAGAAGTAAATAAGACAATTCATGCACTGAAAATACTTAAAGTACATTTGCTGAAAGGAATACACAAAAAAAGACTTTACATTCTTGTTGCTTTAGAGGACAAGATGTATTTATGTTTTAAGAGAGAGGAAAAACATTTTCATACATATAACCCTATATCTTGAGTGGGGACATATAACTATGTAGTTTATTGTGTTTAGCAGATGTCTTTTCCCTATTATATCATGAGCTGTGATACTTAAATTTATGTTTCTCTCTTTCAAAGTGGAAAAGTTCACAAATGAGGTTTAATCTCTTCTTTCTGCAGAATAGGCAACTTCTATTATCACAACAGGGATTAAAGTCCAGATGTACATGTTGACAGCACTTGGATTCTGAAATAAACTTGCACACATGGCTTGAGTTCATGCCCTTTCCTAATATTTAAAGACAAAAAAACAATGGCTATTTTCAAGTTGGTAGTAACAATTCTATAAAGTCCTAGAGTGGAATTGAGGAAGAAAATTTATAGTTGAGGGGCAGACAAATTAAAGAAATTATGGAGATTATTTAAAAAAAAAGAACACTTCTGCCTTCACTCAAGCCATTCAAACAAATTTACCCATAGGATATTCGACTAGTAATTCAAATAATTGCTTCTATTTTTTACTTCAATTTTAATAGAGACATTTTGGTGAAACATATTAAAATTTCCAGAGAAGGTAGAATAAATAGGGAAATTATAGACATTTCCAGATACATGAGACAAATTGTTATTCTAAATTTAGAAATTAACAAGTATGTATTAAATATTTCCTTTAAAAAAGAGTGGTAAAATAATAATAATGTAAGATTCTTTGTTAAAGTTGACAACCTGTGAAGAAACTCCCCCAAAGACAAGAACATTGCAAAATATTTATCATATCTTCATAAACTTTACTAATACTATTGTCCTGACTCTTAAACAAAGGCAAAGAAGATATGGCTCTTGAATTCAAGTTGCTTCTAATGTGTTGGGGAGAAATGAAGGATTATAAGGACATGGGTTAGTGCTGGAAGAGAGGTGTATATACAGAAGTGTATACGCAGAGGAACATTGATGAAGGAAGAGTTTGATGGGGGAATAGGAATAAATGAAGAGAAGAGGTGAGGAAAAGAAGCATTTAAATTGAATTTTGAAGATGCACAGGTATTCCTCAGAACTTTTGGGAGACATGTGTTATAGGGAGAGAACAGCAGAAAAGAAATTGGAAGTCTGCAGTTATACTTGGGGAATTATATTAGCCTGAAATAAATAGATGGTATACTTTGTGAGGTGGAATGGCAGAGGTTGGGAGAAAAAGAAAATACAAATATACCTTGTCTTAATCTTTCTTACAAAGAGACATTAGTCATCTAGTGCCACAATTTTAAACTTTTTTTCAGGACAATGTCTTCCTACTTCCTGATATAAAGCTTCCCTTTAATCTCTCTAATAACAGCCCTCCCAACTACCCAATTGGAGCCCCATTAATAAAAGACAACTTATCTAATGTTTTAAATGCAATTCTTGCAATTCTTGGGAGGCATACATATTGCCTTCAATCATTTGAAATTTTAAAGGGATGATAGATTCTTCTTCATTGAAATATATTTTCATAGACAAAGATATATAAAAGATGCTAGAGATGAGGACATTTCCAGCAAGAGAATGAAATAAACCCTATGAGTAAGGAAAGTTAACCTTGCTTCTTCCATTTGGTCTCTGGGCCTTATTGTGTTCTGCAGTAAAGCTTAGGAGAGAATTTGGCATTTGTCTCTTTTAGTTTAATCACGTAAATGATTTTTCTGGACAATTTAAGCTAAGCCTCATTTATAAAGTTAAGTGCCATCTAAAATCATGGTACCAATTGGAAAACAGTCTGGAGGTTCCTCAGAAAGCTAAAAATAGAACTACCTTAGGATCCAGAATTCACACTACTGGGTATTTATCCAAAGAATTTAAGAATGGTAATTCAAAGGGATACATGCACCCCTATGTTTGTAGCAGCATTATTTATAATAGCCAAGTATGGAAGCAACCCAAGTGTCCATTAACTGACGAATGGATAAAGGAAGTGTGAGATAGCTAGATGATAGACAGATGATAGATGATAGATAGAGATATAGATAGATGATAGATAGATAATCTAAGGGAATATTATTTAGCCATAAACAACATGGATGGAGTGAGACAATATAACCCTTAGTGAAGTGAGTCAGTTAAAGATGAATGCCATGTGATTTCACTCACATGTGGAATTTAAGAAACAAAAGAAGCAAGCAAAGATTAAAAAGTAAGAGAGAGAATCAGAGATCAAGAAACAGACTCTCAACTATAGACAACAAACTGATGGTAACCAGAGGGGAAGTGAGCGAGGTGGTGGGGGATGCACTTGTGATGGGCACAGGGTGATGCATGGAAGTTGAATTAACTACACCGTACACCTGAAATTAATATAACACTGTATGCATTAGCTAACTGAAATTAAAATGAAAACTTCAAAAAAAGTTATGGGAGAAAGACATAAAAGGTATTTTAAATTGTTGTTAAAATAAATAGTTTGCTTATCAGGCTCATAGACTAACGTCTATGAATGCAGGAAAAATCCAAACCTGCTATTACATTATTAGAGCCAGAAAAACACTAACTATTCATCAGAGCTGTGGATTTTTTATGGGGGAGGTTATGAAAACGACCCTATTATTTTTCCATGATTATTAACACGCATTTTATGTTATTTGTCTATCAAGTGTTTAAGGAGTTATTATGCTTCCTACTTATTTTTGTAGCACTTACTGTCCAGTATCTACAATGTAAGTTATTATTTTTTTTTCCTCTGAGTGGTGTTTAATCTGTTAGTGCTGATACAGTTGTCAGCGGCAACAATAGCAACAGGAATTGCCATGATGTTCCTGAAACTCTTATAAAGATAGAAATGTCTGAAAGTCTTAAGGAAGGGGCTGAGGATTCCCTTTTCACTTATCATTTACCTAGATACACATTTGGCAATACTTTTTGGGTGTTTCCTATGTGTCTGGTGACTTCTCTGGGTAATGGGAATGCAAATCTGAATGAGCCAGAGTCAGTGTTTCAGAGACCCTCACCGAAGCCCCCACAGCAGCCCCTCCATGGAGTAAAGACACATACACTTGATGTTGCTAAGGCTGCTATTCTTGATACCTCTCCCTAGTTATTTGGGTTAACCATGAGTTAAACCAAGCTCTTTCACCCTCATTTCAGAGTTGATGATGAAAATGCAGTTGAGGGGTGCCTTGGTGGCTCAGTTCTTTGGTTATGCCACTGATGGTGAAATAACAATATTTAAAAAGATCAGAAAGTGCGACATTTTGAAATTCAAACACAATACCACACAATAAGAAATTGCCCTGCATGTCTCAGTGTTTTGTATTGTCTAACCTAGACTCTTGCAACTTTAAATCTAAGTGGAAATACATTTCTGGGCACCTGAGTGGCTCAGTCATTAAGCATCTGCCTTTGGCTCAGGCCATCATCCCAGAGTCCTGGGATCCAGCCCCGCATCGGGCTCCCTGCTTGGCAGGAAGCCTGCTTCTCCCTCTCTCACTCCCCCAGCTGTGTCTCTCTCTGCCAAATAAATAAATAAAATCTTAAAGAAAAATTTTTAAAAAATGGAAATACATTTCCATTTAAATTATTGTCTCATTCCTGACAAGATAAAAATTAAGTAAATCAAATGACATTAAGGCTGCGTTTCTTTGCCAAGCATCATTCACTTTTTTAAGGATCACATTACTGTAATAAAAATGTCTAAAGTGTTGAGTTGCCAATTCAAGCCACAGCTATATGACCGCAAGAGTCACAGTAATTCTACATATGAAGACAAGTGTCCAGCGACTTCAATGTGCCATACAGTTGTGCCTTTATATTTAAATATGTATTTTCATAAGTTATATTATTTTTATTTTTCTTTCATATGACTGTTAAGACAGTATATTGCCTTTGAAAAACTATGAATATATAGGTTAAATAATCTATGATTTCTATTTAAAGATGGCAAAATTAGAAATATATTGTAAAGGTGAAAAAAACACAAAACACCTTTTTCTTCTACCCTCCTAATTTCTCTGACTGGTGCCTTGCAAACTACACTGACAAAAGACTAATGAACAAGAGGAAAAACAAAGGGAGTTCATTAACATGCGTGGTGTGTGTGCACAAGAAAGAAGTCAATGGGGTGGTTAGAAATTTGGCTAATACAGCATCTAAACGAAGAACAATATATGTATAGAGATGTGACAAGACAAAAGAAAAGGTTTTAGGCCTTAAGGTAGCAAAGTTTGGAAAGCTAAATATATGGGGGAAACTAAGAGTAAGGTTTCTTTGTGAGGTCCATCTTGGGGCCAACTTTCCATTTCATCATGGCCATAAAACTGTCCCAGAAGAGGGGATTTATGGCAGTCCTCATATCCCCAAAATTTCTGTTTCAGTCAGATAAGGGAAGCTCTGGGAAGGCTTCCTTCTTCATCTGTTGAACCTCATATGCTTTCAGCTCAAAACATGTGATGTATTTCAGCATGTCATATTTTGATGCCCTATAGTATATATACACATGTACACACATGTCATAAGCATGATCAGTTCAGTAAGATCATAAAGTGGCATGCAGTTAAGCATTGGACTCTTGATTTTGCCTGGGGTCATAACCCCAGGGACTTGGGATCATGCCAGGCAGAATCCTTGCTCATGGAGAATCTGCTGGAGATTCTCTCTCCTTTTGCCCTTCTACCCCTTAAATAAATAAATAAATCTTAAAAGAAATAATAATAAAAAAAAAAGATCAGGAAGCATTTCCCTATACCGTCCAGTCCTAGCTACCAGTGTGACATAAACTCCTATCATTTTTATTGGTTGATCAGTTCCATCCACACTATCTTCCTTGTAATTCTTGAACACATTTGTAAACATTCTCCTAACACAGAGCTTAGCACCTGCTATTCCTTGTACTTATAATGCTGATCTCTCAAATATTTACATAGCTTATCCCCCTCCTTTCATCAGATTTTTGTTTCAAAAGTCACTTCATCTGAGAGGGCTACTTTGTCAGATCTATTAAAAAAAAATAGCCCCTCTGTCACTATTTATTGTCCTCTCCACTTCATGTATCTTCATAGTACTTGGTACCACTCTACAGCATGGCATGTATTGGTATGAGCTTGTCTGATTATTTTCATTTGTTTCTCCTTATGAAATATAAATTTCTTAAAAACCTAGAGATGTAGGGTGCCTGGGTGGCTCAGTGGGTTGAGGCCTCTGCCTTTGGCTCAGGTCACAGTCTCAGGGTCCTGGGATCGAGGCCCACTTCGGGCTCTCTGCTCAGCAGGGAGCTTGCTTCCTCCTCTCTCTCTGCCTGCCTCTCTGCCTACTTGTTATCTCTCTGTCAAATAAATAAATAAATAAAATCTTAAAAAAAGAAACCAAAAAACATAGAGATGTAGTTTTTCTACATGCTTATGCTTAACTATTCATATATATGTAAATATATATAAGTAAATGTATATATAAATATAAAACATAAATACCTTTCTTTTCCCTTCTCTAGAGGCACAGGCAATGAAAATGTGAAAGAGAACATAAGAGTTTGGGTTCAACGTTTCTCAAATGTTTTACTTTTAGGGGAAAAACAGATTTATATCTGGTATAAAGGCATAAAGGACACTCAAAGATCTACTATAAATGAGACTCAAAATATCAGCTGAGTGAATGCACAATCAGCAAAGTATCTGAAGCACAAATTACAAGGACAGGGAAGCACCTTTGGTAAAGATGCTGATAGAGACCTTTTAATGGTTCTATAGAAAAACAAGGTGACATTGGTTTTATTGAAAGGAAATATATTAGCCTCTAGTATTTTTAAAATGCAGACAAATTACAGTATTTGCAAGCAAGAGTCTATTGCACCTCTTCATACTGAATGACTATTAAGAAATAAGTACTTTCTTGATATGATATTGAAAAGGATAGAGTATTAGCTTTTGTAAAAAAGTATGTGAGAAATATAAAAGGGATAAAAGGTATAATTCTTGATCTAAATAAAGAATTATAGAAGTTGAATATCAAAAATAGCACAAACATGAAATTTAGGAATCAATGGAATATTTTAACATATGTAAGCCATGTGGGTTAATGGGAATACTCTGAAGAATTGTGCCTAATGATCATAATATATATTCACATTATGAAAAAATAATCTTTACTCACACATGGGTATCTTCAAGAATTTGGAAAACACAAACCAATGGTACAGTTTATAAAAAGAAAGAAGGAAGGAAAGAAGAGAGGGGGGAAGGAGGGATGAAGGGAGAAAGGAAAGGCAAATCATTTCAAATGTTCTACATCTTTTAGCATGGAAATCTTTAACTCATTTCTTTTTTTTTTTTTTTTTTGAACAAAGAACAAAGTTAAAATATCTCCTCCTTCAAAAGTTTTCCATTTTTTTTTTAATTTTATTTATTTATTTGACAGAGAGTAATACAGCAAGAGAGGGAACACAAACAGGGGGGGTGAGAGAGAGAGAAGCAGACTTCTGGCTGAGCAGGGAGCCCAATGTGGGGCTCGATCCTGGGTCTCTGGGATCATGACCTGAGCCGAAGGCAGTCGCTTAACCAACTGAGCCACCCAGGTGCCCCAAAAGTTTTCCATTATTGAAGCATAGTTTGTTTTTCATTTTTTATGCTCCACAAAGTTTGTTCAAATTACTGCTGTAGTACACAAATTCAAGCATAATAACATTGGTTATATAATAAATTATTCTATTTAAATTGTATTACACATGAGGTATTAGGAAATGTAAAATGAGATGTTTTATGATCTGACACTATCATGGATTTTTGCTAAACTTAACTGAGTTTCTGCTTTACTTGTTTAATGAGAGATTTCAGGGTGTTACATGGCAATATGATCAAAAAATATTTATAGAATGGAAAATCAGTTAACTGTCATGACAATGAGATAAATATAATAAAGGCTGAGATAAGTTCAAGCATTAAAAGCATACGCTATGTTGTTTTATTTATACACTTCGATTGTGTGTTCATAACAACAATTATATCACAGCAAAACATAAAATAATAATGGTTACAGGACAACAGATAACCAATCAATCGTCATCATTTTTTAAGTCCTACAGAAACCTCATGACATGGGCAAGATCTGGCAAGTATCTTGTCATATTTATACAAAATGTTCAAACAAGATGTAACAGCCGCCATCACAGTGTTGAAAGGTGGCTTGACCAGAAAAAGTCTTAAATATGTTACTTTGCAGATAGCAATCTCAAAACAGCAGAGCTCATTAATAACAGATGTCCACTTGTACAAGAAGTTCTTCAACTGATGGTAGCTCCTACAGATACATAATAATATATCTTCAAAATACATGGAATTCTTACATGAGACCTATTCTAAAGATTCCCTTTTGCAGAGATGTTGAAATCAATGAGCATGTGATGAAAACAGAAATGCAGACGAAAATCCACATGATTTGGTTTTCTTGAACATCAATTAAATGGCACCATTGCCAAATTTATACACTTAAAGTATAATTGGAAATTATAATTTTGGAAAACAGCAAGTGGAGCAAATATTAAAGAAATTAAAAACAAAATACAGTGGAAAGCAACAGCTTTAAATCTGCTTGGGAAAATACTCAGGTCTCTTCTACAAGCTACATTTAAGTTTTAACTTGCCAGATTGGTTAAACATAGCTGCATCTCACCATGGATAATAATTCCAAATCCATACATGAAAGTAAATATAAGACTTAACCTTAGACATTCATCAATAAAGAAGAAAGAAAAGAGAAACAAATCTTGCTTCTCCCCTGACCTTAGCTGAAAGTGAGCATCTACATAGTGGCATTTCCAGAGTGCACTACAGTGTCTGTAATAGGAATCTGGCAGGTGGCACTGCAGTCAGAGCCTTCTCAAAGAACACAGCCCCCTCTTTTGACAGTGGTGCATAGAAGACTGAATTTGCTTATTGAAGAAGAGTTTTACATTTTCTTATGTCACCTGGAGGTTGAATAACTCCTTCTGAGGAATCCAGAATGCAAATTTATTTTTGTTAACTATTGCCCCTTTAAAATATACTTAGAGTGGTAATTTTCAGGACTTTTCTGCCCACGCTTAGATAAAATTAGTTATAGCGAAACTTTAAATTGTTATCACAGACACATTTCAGTAATTAGAATGTTCAATGCAAGATATTCATCACAATTTTGAACTTTTTTTTTTACAATTCTGAAATTTAATAGCCTATTTTTGCCACTTTACATTAACACAGTCTTCAGGCTGGAAGACTTCAGGATTAAAAATGGGTATCGTTGGCTTTTCTATTTATTCATCTAAACTTCTCTCAGAAACAATTCTTTTTCTGCTCTCTTTTCTAGATGTTGCTCCTAAGGTAAGGACAATTCTTACTCTGACAATCATTCATCTCTAGGGGGCTGACATATTTGGGGAGAGCTTCTTTCTTGAGTTTTTCTGTGGTTCTCTGATGACCACCTCTCCTCTGCCTTTGTCTTAACTCCTAGGTGGTCCTTTGCCTTTCTTTTCCTGGGCTCTGAATGAACACCTTCTGCTTCTTGGCTGTGTTCCTGTTCCCTCCATGACTCCAGATGGCGCTATTGGACAGAAGTCAGGACGACTTGCTCTGCACAGTTAACGTGCATTAGAAGAGAACTCTCCACAGGCATCCATTGTTACCACACAACCAGGGGGTATATGTAGGTCGACCCCAAAATAGCATTACTCTCTAAAGTTTTTAAGTTCTTTTTATTTTGCAAGGGTTCCAGGTTGGGAGTCAAATCCTAGTCCTCTCTGCCTCCCATATGAAGGCATCACATGTTAAGCTCCCCATAGATGCCTGTGAGAGATTGCACTCACAAGAATGTTTGAGTAGAGGGAGGGAGTAGGGGGGCAAAGAATATCACATCACATTTTTAATCCAAAAATATCTTCCTCCCAATATCTTCTTCAAATACTCTCTCCTTTCTTTCTCTTATCTCTTCCATACTCAAGGTGAGAGGATTTGAAATGCTAAAATCAATTTACTTTTATCAAGTTTCCTTCGTAAATTCCTCAAACGGTGATTTATCTTTGGAATTCCGTATCTACTGTACATTAGGGTCATATACAAAACCTCAAACTCTGTTATACTTTAAATATCTTAATTATATAACAGTGCAATGACACTAACTTCAGAAGGCATCTCGAATAGCTAACTATATCCAGATGCTCTTTTATGAAGCATTTGAGCAGGAAAACAAACACTAGGAGATTAAAAGTAGCATGAAAGAATCAGGCAGAGACCAGAAGAGATAACCAGTGTCTGACCCTTAGAATCCTGGAGCATATCCTCTATTGAAAGAGAGCAAGGCCACAGATATAAAATAGATTCCTGCAAGATTTATTTGTTCATTCATTCATCAATTTATAAAAATAAACATGACTATCTTGTATGTGCACTGAGCTGGAATTGTAGGCACAAATATCTAGTCATATTTTAAAGAAGTAGTTATAATACCTTTCTAATGAGAATTCATATACTATCTTTCAAGCTTTCTTAGAAAAATTAAACAGTGATAGTGCACAGTGCTCAATGTGGGAATGTAAACATATTTGCCTTATGGGCTGCCCACTATTATTGGTTTAATCTCCTTTTAGTAGGTTAAAATTGTGATTTGAGATGTGAATTTTTGATTCTGTTATTTATGATTCCCTCAGATTTTCAAATGAAATTTTTTCAACTGAATTATACCACTCTTGAAAATTACCTAAGCTTTTCAAGACTCAGTCTGGTAATCTCAAACATGTTCGAACAGTGATAGGTATTTAGCTGATTTTAGTATTGACGAATTATTCAAGCATAAAGTTAAACTGCATAAACATAGAACTAGTCATAAACTACTATATAATTATATTATTACAAAACCAAAAAATTACTACTAGAAATCATTACAATATTGATGAATTAGATGATAAATTAACAAAACATGGCAGATAATGTTTTGCTGAAACTAAATCAACACTTAAAATATAAAAACACCAGTTGCCACAACAGTATGGGTTTTTTGAGTTCAGGATTCCCATGTCAGGTATGTAATGATTCTATTCTTGATTCAATTTTAGTTTTATTACTCAAATTACTCTAAAATTTGACTTTACAGTGTGAGCCATGAGGTCCCCTGGCCTTGCCTTAGCAAGAATATTTTGTTTACTTACTCCTTGACCTCCATTCTTTTCTCATTAACCTGAAATCATTAAAAAGTAAAATGATTTGTTGACTCAACGGATCATAAACATAGAAATAAATCCACTACTGAATTCATTCTATAATGGACCATTAAAGTTCTAATAGTTATCTAGTTTTAAGGTAACCAATGAAATGATGCAGGAATATACTACTATTGTTTAAACTTACAATTGAGGTAAATTGGAGACAGTTAAAAAATTAAACTTATAATTGAAATAAATTGGAGACAGTTAAAAATTAGTCATGGTAATTGAGTGCCAAGAAGTTGGCAAGGAGGAGGAGGAGAAGGAGGAGAAAGTGAGGGAAAGAAGAAGGAAGGAAAGGAGGAAAAATTTTCAGGACCATCAGAAACATATGGTCCCCAGGAAGATACTGATTTAGACCTTGTGTTCCTCTGTATGCTAAAATATAAAGTATAAGCACAAGATTAGCTTATAAAACAGCATTTAATTTTATATTAAGCTATGTTATCACTGTATTCCTTTTTTAGTTTTATTATTTTAAATACTTGTTAAATATAAAATATATGTAATAACACACATATACGGTATGAAGCATAAAACAGCCCTGGGGACATATATACAATTTAAGAACCACAATATTGCTATAAGTCCATAACTCTTGCCATCTAATGTTTCCCTTATTTGGATTCCAAATCCCTGACAGCTGCTCTCCCTGTACAGAGGTAATAATATCCCAAATTTTGAATGTATCATCCTCTGCCTTTTTTATATTTTAGCACATTTATCTTTAAACAATATATTATTACTTTTTAATTTTCTAAAATAGTATTATAATGTAGAAAGTATTTCATGGGGTACCTGGGTGGCGCAGTGGGTTAAAACCTCTGCCTTTGGCTCAGGTCATGATCTCAGGGTCCTGGGATCAAGGCCCTCATGGGGCTCTCTGCTCAGCAGGGAGCCTGCTTCCTCCTCCCTCTCTGCCTGCCTCTCTGCCTACTTCTGATCTCTATAAAATAAATAAATAAAAACTTAAAAAAAAAAAAAAGTATTTCATCGTTTTTTCCAGTTACTTGTTGCTGGTGTGCTTGTTCTTTCTCTTGCTTCCTCACAGAACTCCATGCTAATTAATTTACATTTATTTATTAAAATGTCAACTTTGAAGTTCTTGACAGTTTAAATATGTTGTTGCTTTTTGTCCCTATAAATTCTCATTCATGGTGATTGTGTATGTGTATGTGTGTGTGCATATGTGCAGGTATGTGTGGTGATATTTGATTGTGAGTTCATTATTAGGTAATTCATAATTTGTAGAAACCTGGGGATCAAATTAGTGATGCTTTCTCTCAGACAATTTTCACTTCCTTCTGCTAGGATCAGGAGCATGCTATTGATATGGGACCATTCCATGGCCCATGGTCCTCTCTCCTGCTGGTAACTGACACTTGTTCAACTGTCTACCCCTTACACTCCTGACATGCTTAGTGCTGTTTTTGGCCACTGTAAGTTTTCTAGAGTGTGATGCAAGTCCCCCAAATCCATAAGATGTATGTTTAATGCAGAAATTAGTTATTTAATAATAAGCTGCCAAGTAGGTCTTGTCAGGAAAAGTGTTAGAAGCAGGTACAATTCTGGCCTGTTCACATTACAACCAGTTGTTTTTTTCATCAAGTATATATAATAATGGAATTTATTTTTTCAAGAAATCAAAAATTTTCATTTAACAAAGAAACAGAAAAATCACAAGATTCAATGAATTGTTATTTCACATTTAATGTTATTTAAAATGTATTAATATATTAAGAATTATATATGTTTACACTATGTTCATGCAATCTTATAAGTACTTCTTCATATTATTGAGTTTCTCTGTGCTCTTATAGCCTTTTTGTATATGTTTCAGGTAGGGCGAGTTAGAAGCCAAACAAAAGTTTCTTGTTTTAGCTTTGATGTTCTTTGGTCTAGTTGCATAATTTACACAGCAGATTATTAGCCTCTTACTGGTCATATCACATGAGATTGAATTAATAATACATAACAAATACATTAGTTTACATTGGAAAATTCCAGTTAGCAAAAATTATGGTATTTTCTACACAATTGCCTCTACTGCACTCCTTTTATTCATTGACAGACAAGTTATTGACTGTTTTGACCAGGATGGATACCTAAGTTTGGCCAATCCAATTTCTAAGCCTAAGAATGTATAATTAGGACAAGCTTCAGGACCATGGAATGAAAAGACATAGAGCACGAGAGCTATGTGGTGGGCAACTTATGGCCACCATGAAGTGGCCAATCATGAAGATAAGGGAACAGAGAAGATTAGCCTACAGAGAAGACAGATTAAAGCAGCAGAAGCAAATGATAAGAAGCAAAAGAGGAGAAGGTAACTCTAAGTGCTCTTCAATTGCATAGTTCTAATCTCTTCGCTAATATGGCCTGTCCTGTTCTATGAGATATTACTATGCCCTTAAAATATTTTTCTTTTCACTTCCTTGCCTTTTCTTTCTTCCATTTATTCTGTTATTTACAATCAAAGAGCCCAAACTCATTTTAATCTATGCTTTGGATAAAAACACGGAAAAGAAAATTTCTCTACCAGTAAGATTACTATTTACCAGACCCATGACTCTAGGAAAGTTACTTAACCCATCTTGTGTAAAATTCAAGCACTAAAGTCCTACTTTTTTATGACAATTAAGAGAATTAATACATATAAAATGCTTAAAACAGTGCCTTCACATAGTAAGCATTATGTGTGTTGACCCTTGCCTGCATAATTCCCAATTTGTTAATAGTTCAAGTTTGCCAGTTCCATATTATATGCTGCATTTTAATGTAGCAAGAAGCAACACAGTCCATTTGATTGTATCAGTTATTTTTTTATGGGGTTGGTTAAGAGTGCTTCTTTTTTTTCCTAAATTTAATTTTATTTTTTCAGTTCCAAGATTCATTGTTTATGCACCACACCCAGTGCTCCATGCAATGCATGCCCTCCTTGATACCCACCACCAGGCTCGCCCACCCCCCAACCCCCCATCCCTCCAAAATCCTCAGTTTGTTTCTCAGAGTCCACATTCTCTAAGGGAGGAGATAGGGAAAAAGGAGAAAACATTTAAATAATTACTCAGGAATCAGTGCTTCATTTGATTTATGAAAAACCTATTTTTTTAAGCCAACAGTAAATCTTTAAAAAAAAAAATGTTACATTTCAGGTTGCTGTTTCTAATATGTACCCCATTGTCACTCTAGAAATAAGCCAAATAACTCTCAATAGTTAAAATGTCAAAGATCTTTACTATGTCACAATTTAATGTAACAATTCCCCTCCATGGTTTTACATGTTCAATACAACCTGGTGCTTTAATGTAAAAAGAGAGTTGAAATGAAAATAGTTAACTAGTAATGAAACATGTCATCAAGGTCACAGTAATTTCTTGTCTGCAATGAAGTACCTCCTTTAGATCTTAGCCTTCTCTTGAAGAACTGATGTGTTCAGCTTTAAATAATAAACTAAACGGGTCTCTCTGTGTTAGAATGTAGGCCAGGTGGCCAGAAAGATAACATGACAACTTTAGGACGGAATTTCCTACTCCTTCATACTTCATACCTTATGAACTATTTCATTTCTCTTCAAATGCTTGCAAGCAAAGCAAGAACGTTCTTGTAAGAGGATGAGAGGGGGAAAAAAAGCACATTCCAATTCATTACAACAAATTCATGAGTGAATATAGCCATACAGTTCTAAAACCAAAGCAGAGTGGTGCTGCTTTATTCCTTTTTTGGAAAGGCTAAAGAAATTATATATATATATAACCTATATATATAATTTATATTTACAAATAACACATATAATTCCCCTGAATAAGCAATGTGAACAATGAATCCAGGGACCCTATCTCTAAGCTGTTAAGCAAAAAAAAAAAAAAAAAAAAAAAAGGAAACTATATGATGTTTATCACAATTTGAGCGAAATTTAAAATTATTGGGCAATCTATTAGAGGATATAAAATAGATTCACGTGATGTGTTAAGCTAACATTTTTTTCCTCTAAAGGAAGTTGTTTGCAGTTCTGTGAAATTGACAGCAATTGCTATATGCATTCCTGTTTGTAGACTTGCTGTCACACTTGTAACACTTCTCTAATGGGGGCTCATGAAATATTCCTTTTCTGTAGACTATGCTGTCTGAAACGTAAGTGAGTCTATGGTCACAGATGTTCAATTTGCACCTAGTCTGCTTAGTCTATGAATCAACAAGGACAGCACCCCCCAGAAGATGAGCAACATATTAGTTTCTATTGCTGTCATAACAAATTATCATAAATGTAGTAGCTTAAAACAAGACACATTTAATATCTTAACAGTCCTTTGGGTGAGAAATTTAACACAGGTTTCACTAACTGACTAACATCAAGGGATGGCAGAACTGTGTTCTTTTCTGGAAGCTGTAGGGGAGAATTTATTTCTTTGTCTTTCCCCCTTCCAGAGGCTGCCCTCAAATGTTAGTTCAAGGTCCCCCTTCTCCAACTTCAAAAGGATAGGTTGAATCCTTCCCACCTGGCATCATTCTGACTTCCTCTTCTGTATTTCTTTTCCATTGAAGTGGCAACACTGGACCCATGCAGATAATCTAGAATAATCTCCATATGTTAAGGGCACCTCTTTGGCAAATTTAATTCTACCTGCAACTTTAATTGCCTTTTGCCATGTAACATAATATATTCACAGGCTCCTGGGATTATAATGTAGATACTTTGGGGATGAGGAGGTACATTATTCTGCCTACCACAGAGGCAATATTTACTTTCTGTGCTGTTTAGGTTATATTGCTCGATGCTAATTTTCATTAGAAACAGATCATCAATTTAATATCTAAGTGTTTCCATTTGATGAAAAGTTACACATATAGATATATAATAAAACCATTACTTGATATTCATGTAAAAGACTGGTTACTGTCAATAAACAGAGAATAATTATTAGAAAAACTGTTTCATTTCAAAGTGAAATGAGTAACAAATTGGATGCAATTTACTCTACAGAAAATCAGAATAATGAATGTCATATGTAGTATTCATTATTCTTTTGATGAATTTAGTTTGGCAATTTTATAAACAACCAAGGAAACTGTGAGCATGGCCACATGATAAAACCAAACAGGGTAGTTTAAAGACATGCAAATAAGGTAACTTGAAGGGGACTAAGAAGACTAAAATACAATGTTGAATGGAGGAAATAGAACAAATCAGATGCTAATTTTAGATTAAAAACCAACATTATCAAGGGCGCCTGGGTGGCTCAGTTGGTTAAAGGACTGCCTTCGGCTCAGGTCATGATCCCAGAGACCTGGGATTGAGCCCCGCATCACCCCGCATCCTTTCTTCTAGGTGACCCTGCTCTGCGGGAAGCCTGCTTCTCCTTCTCTCACTCCCTCTGCTTTGTGTTCCCTCTCTAGCTTTGTTTCTCTCTGCCAAATAAATAAATAAAATCTTTTTAAAAAATCAACATTATCTTCTTTAAAGACCTTGACAAATCATGCATCTAGCTAAGCAACACATTAAGCATAGCATGCATTGAAACATAATGTTTCATTTTGAGAGTTTCCATCTTTGAGGAAAATTATTTCAATTTAGGTGTTACTTTGCTAGAAATAACAAAAAATAAACATTTGTTGTAATGTTGTATAAGCAGCACCTTAGGTCTTCTGTACTACTGACAGTGAAGCTAAGTATAAGCAATGACTATGTATGAGAAAGATTTGACATATTATAATTCATGCAGCCTTCAAAGAATTAACAGGGAAGTTGATATTATCCCCACTTTACAGATTTAAAACCTGAAACACTGAGATATTTAAAAACACTTTTTTGAATATCTAGGCAGTAAGAGATAAAGCTGACATTTCACATGCCCTGGTATTAAGTAGGAGTCTGCTGCCTTCCAACTTGGGTCACATGCAAACCTTTTTCCTCTCAAATGTAAGGTACCTAATGGTTTGAATTATTGCATTCCCAGCAGTTATGCCACAGAAATACAAATACATGTTTCATTTCACATATTATTAGATGATTTACATATTTTAGGAAGACTGTCATTATTCTGATCTTCCCAAAGCTATGCTATGTATGATATGATCTTGGTATATAATATATATGTGCATTATTCATCCAAATACTACCTTGTCAACCTTAAAAATACAGACTTCATGCCTTCCAAATGCACAGCACATAAGCTTTTCACAGCTGAGAAAGAACAAAAGTCCGTCGAGCTGGGCTTGGTATTATCTGAATTGGACTTGGGCATGCATATTTGCTATCAGTCTTACTCGGTTTAATACTTTGGAGGGAGTACAAGTGCAATATGACCATATATCAGTTCTCTATTGCCTTGCAACAAATTACCATAAATTTAGCAGTGTAAAACACCATTTCTTATTTTACAGTTTCCATGGGTCAGGAGTTCAGACATGTATTAGCTGGGTCCTGTGCTCCCCCAGGCTGCAATCAAGGCATTGGCAGGGACTGCAACTCCATTTTAAGCTTGGAGTCCTTTCCCAAACTCATTAGTTACTGGCAGAATTCATTTCCTTGTAATTTTATAGGAAGAAGGCCCTCAGCTTCAAGAGGCCACCCGCTGTTTCCTATCCCATGGCCTTAACAGCCTGATGATCAGTTTCCTCAAGGACAACATGGGAGCATCTTTCTGATGTTTCACTTTCCCTTAAATGGGTCTCCTCACTAAGTCAGGTCCACTTAGGATAACCTCTGTCTTGATTAAATCAAAGTGAATGGATTAGTAGTATAATTACAGGAATGGCATCCCATCATATTCATAGGCTCACTACACTCAAGAGGAGGGGATTATATAGGATACATATATCAGGTGGCAGAAACATAGGGTGTTTTAGAATTCTGCCTAGCACAGATAACTCTTCCAAATTTGATCCAAACATTATAAATCTCCTTCTTCTAGGTGACCAGATTAGAAAAGGCTTTAACTTAATAACATTGTATGGTGACAGATGGTAACTACACTTATCAGATTGAGCACTGCATAATGCAGAGAATTGTCAAATCTCTATGTTGTACAGCAGAAACTAATATAACACTGTATGTCAACTATAGTCCAATAATAAAAAAATTAAAACAGCAATGTATGGATATAGTTTTAATATCTAGGTACACAAGTTCTAAGTGCATTTCAAGTGTAAAAGCTAAAGTGTATTATGTCTATTTGAATATAATATCTTTTAACTGTGCTGATGTTTCCATACTTGAATTTCTCCATTTCTATTCTGTGCCTAACTGTTTGAGAACTTGAATAGGAAAAAATACTTGCATTTATTTTAAAATTATTTGTGATAAATATTTTAATATTATACTGTGTATGCTAATTTAATATATTTTAATATATTTAATTGACTGACAGAGTGAGACTTCATTCTGTTTAAAAAGCAAATAGACTGACCTATACTAATGAAAAATGGACACAGCAGCTTAACTATGGTATCAAACTTCTAAGTATTTAAGGGATTGGAAGTATCTTACTGAACCAATGATGTTGAAGCTTTAGACATGGGAGCTAAAGTGCCATGGGTGCCTCCAAATAGCAGTGAAATCTAAGAACTCTTTGGGAGTCTCTGAGAATGAGAAACTTAGGATCAGTTCCTCATGAGTAATAAATTCTCTCTCTGACTTTTAACCTTATGCTGACTTTCCAGATGCCAGTAGGAGGTCTATGCAGCAAGAAATATTTTCCAGCATCATGGCAGGAACCCAAATAATATTAGCTGAAACATGAAATCGTCACCTGCATTGGGACTGGGAGGCCAAGCAAGGGAAAGCCTAATATATTATAGCATCTCCTGTGATAGTTTTTGGAATCTAGTATGTCACAGTACAAATTTCACCTGGTGGCAGTCTACTGAGATGACACAGGGCCACAGCAGATGTTTAGCTACAACTTGACCTGGAGCTGAGAGTTCATTGTAAAGATAAGTGACGCTAACATTCCTCTATAGAGTAGGTAACCTGACTAAAAAAAAAAAAAAATATATATATATATATATATTATTCATAAAGGGTAATCATAGACTTTCTGAATATGCATGTTGTTTTTAACAACAAAGCTTAAATGATTTCTCTTGTTCACATAAGGTAATTGATCCCCATTAAAAAAAATTAATTTTCACATTTAATTATCTGTTTATAACCTAGTTTTCTAATATTCAGAATATCATTTCTCAAGAAAAAATGTAACAAATAGTGTTTATATTCTCGCCCTACTCTGCTCTCTTCAGTCAAGTTATAATTTAAAACAATGAAGGTTAATGGTAACATAAACATATAGTTGTTATTCTAGCACTATTAATTGCTATAAAATAATCTACTAGTAAAAAGTACTTAGTAGGGTGAAGTTAGTTAATTATTAGAACTTTTGTTTTCTCTGTTGGCTTGTAAATATAAATAATACTAGGTTTTATTAAATATTATTTCACTTCAAGTCATATTCTTTGCATTCTTTGTAAGGTAAATCCAGTCCTGTTCATAATTCACATAAGTTTCAGCTTTGATTAGGATGTAATTCAATCTTTCAAGTACAGACTAGCTGTAATTTATTGCATCTAGCATTGCCCTGTTACTTAACACATATTCTTTCTGACTTCTATTGTCATAAGTTCTTGAGGTCTTAAATCCTTTGTGCCATCCGAATTCCATTATTACGAATTATTTCCTGCCATGTTTAAATGCCTGTGTGTATGCTCCTTGCAACTGTTTTGCTGGGGTTTGTTTGTTCTGTTTTGTTTGTTTTTTGTCTGTTTTCTCTTTAGTGAGATTCTTCCATTTCTGTTGTCTGTTGTTGAAACACAAGCCATGTCAGGAAATATTGGCTTAAAATAACAAATTATTATTTCTCATAATCTTGTGGGTGGACAGGGCTCATCTGGATGGTTCTCACCTGACATCACTCACATTATATGGTTTTAGTCAGATGGTGATGGACATTCAGACTTCATAATCCTAAGAGATCTAGCTTTTAACATTTTTCAGGAAACATTTTTAACTTTGGCCACCAGTTGACACACAAAGCCACCTTGTCACCTCCTTTAACAGATGTATGGTTGTTAACCTCCTCAATAGAGGATTCATTCATTGTGTATGGTGTGATACCCTTTTTTTCCTTACAGTATCCATTTCTTCCAGGATGGTTTGTTGAAAATATTTTTTCTGAGTTACATTGGAACATTTTTCAGAAATTAATTGAACATACAAGTGTGTTTCTTCATTCCCCTTTCTACTGAATTAATCTCTATGTCTGTTCTTGTCAGGTCTACCATATTGTCAAGTATGACATCAAGTGATTAAATCAGGTAATGTGGGCCCTGAAATACTGTTATTTTCCAAGTAGATTTGTACTCTTCTAGGTCCACTACATCTCCACATAAATTTTAAAATCAGCTTGTTTTTGTTTTTACAAAAACGCACAATGTATTTGACTGGGATTACTTTGAAACTATACATCAATATGTAAGTATAGGTATCTAAGCAATATAGAGTCATCAAATGCATGGACATTGTATATTTCTCCATTAATTAAGGTCTTCTTTAATTTTTTCAATCATTTCTAATTGTACTCATTTTTTAATTGAAACTAGAAATAAATGGATTATTTAAGAGTTTTACTTTTTTGATGATATTTTAAATTATACTTTTAAAATTCCATTTTCCGTTTTTTTGGTTTTCTTAACAGAACAAAACTGAATTTTATTGTTTGTACCTGCAACCTTCTTAAATTTATTTATTTTATCTATGGACATTTTTTTCAATACCTTGGCTTTCCCTATGTCATCTAAAAAAATTATATTATTTCTTTTCCAATCTTTATAGCTTTATGTTCTAGTTCTCTCCTTTTTGCATTGGCTAGGGCCTCTATTATAATGCTGATTAGAAATAATGAAAAAGGCCATTCTTGCCTTGCTTCTTTTCTTGGGAGAAAAATGTTCAGTACAATGCTCAGTTCCAGTTATTAGGGTTATTGTTGTAGGTGTTTTTTCAGATATTATCTATTATATTGAGGAAATCCCTTTCATTCTCTGGCAGAAATCTATTCTCACAAATTGGTACTGAATTGTCTGAAAGGCTTCCAATATCCATTAAGACAATCACATATTTTTTTGTTTTAATCTATAAATGTGATAAATAGTATTTATTGCTCATTCTTCAAGTGTAAACCAAATTGTATTCCACAGATAAAATAAATATCATGATATATAATGCATTACATAAGTTGCACTATTTGCTATCACTAGTTAACATTTAATTAATTATTATTAATATATAAGATGATATTAATATTAATGTATAATATACAATAATATATACACATATAGTTTTAGACCATTTATCTAGGGTTTTTGAATTTTTATTTCTGATCTAATTTTTATTTCGTTTGTATTCCCTATTGTTTATTTTATTGATATCTGCTCTTTTCTACATCATTTATTCTAATATTTCTTTTTTCTAAGACATTAATTTTGTGTTAAATACATTTTTTTTCCTCTGAGACACTGCAGCTGTGTCCCAAAATTTAGGTAAGTTGCATTTCTTTTTTTTTTTTAATATTTTATTTATTTGACAGAGAGAAACACAGCCAGAAAGGGAACACAAGCAGGGGGAGTGAGAGAGGGAGAAGCAGGCTTCCTGCAGAGCAGGGAGCCTGATGTGGGGCTCGATCCCAGGTCTCCAGGATCATGACCTGAGCCGAAGGCAGTTGCTTAACCAACTGAGCCACCCAGGCACCCCAAGGTAAGTTGCATTTCTATTATCATTCAGGCCCAAATAAGTTCTGCTGTCCTTGTCATTTTGTATTTGACACCTGTATACAATGAGAATGGTTTCTTAGTTTCCAAACATTTGGATTTTTTTTAAGATAACTTTCTTTTTTTATTGATAATATAAGTTAGCCAAGGCCAGAGAATGCATGTGTACATGCCACTACTGTTTAATTAATTGTAGTGAATATTAAGGTCCATCATAGTGAATGTTTCTTGAATATGCATACTGCAAGTTTTAAATGTAGCACTGTACCAATAAAATTAGATTAACTTGGTTGTTAATATATACATACATTTTTTTTTTCTATTTCAGGATCCCATCCAAGATACCACATTACAATTGATTGTGATGTCTCCTTAGGTTTCCTTTAAACTGTGACAGTTTCTCAGATTATCCTCACTTTTGCTGACCTGTACAGTTTTGAGGACTGTTCAAGTATTGTGATTACTCTGATATTTTTGTCATGATTAGACTGGAGCTATGAGGTTAGAGGAGGAAGTCCAGGAAGATAAAGTGCCACTTCATCACATCCTAACAAGGGTATATACTATCAACATGAATTATCATTATTCATGTTGACATTGATCACATGGTTCAGGTAGCATTTGTTAATCTCCCCCTTTATTGTTCTATACATTTTGTAAAGGGGTTACTATGGTAATCTACACTTAAAAAGTGGGGACTTAGGCATAGCCTCCTTTAAGGCAGTATATACATGTACATTATTTGAAACTTCGGTGCACATATGATTTGTTTCTGCACATATTATTTGTTATTTGATTTTATTATTTATATATTTAAATAATTATTTGTTTCAGTATGGACCCATGGATATTATTTTTATTTGAGGTTATTATGCAATATTACTTTATTTTATGCTCAAAATGTTTGGAGTTCTCTCAGCTGCACCATGTATCTTTGCCATATTCCCATAAATGTGTGTGGATGGGTGAGCGGATTTTTTAGAACATATTCCTGAATAATCTTTTATGTTTGTATATTATGGACACCAATACTAGATCAGCTATTTCTCCAAGGAGGCTTAGCTCCTTTTATTGGAGAATGACATCAGAAATCAAGACATGGTTGCTGGAAGTGCTTCTTGCTACTGAAGTGTCTTTGCTTTTAGGCTCTTTCAGCTGAAAGAGTAGTGAAATGTATTTCATTTGCCTGTGTACTACTATGTATCTTCACTTATCTATACTTCTATGTGTAACCACCTGTATCTATACTAAGCTAAACATAAATTCATTCTGATGTCTCCAGAGAATTCATTACCCTACGGACCATTTTAGTCTCTAGAATTCATTATCCCATGGACCACTTTGGCCTCTTGCCCATGCTTATCTGTAAATTTCTCCTCCAACAATAAAAAATTTAGCTTCTACCATATGCCATCGATTAACACAATTTTTAGTCATGCATACATAAATGAAGTATCAATATTGTTAACCTGTACCTTCAAGGGAAACAACTTCATCAACTACCATACAGGGCTCCTGTACAGTTCATTTTCCTTTTGGATTTAGGACTCCACTCCTTTCTGAAGTTACTTAGGTCAGCACTATGCTCCTCACCCCATTCACTGGGGTTTCATATATTTGTGAGAGACAAAACATTTTTACATTTCTTCCTGGTGCTTTAACTTCTTTAAGTAATTTATTTTAATTGTAAACATTGAGGTTTATTCTTTGTGCCATTGATTTCTGTAGTTCTGCCAAATACATAATGTCATGTATCTACCATTATAGTATCACACAGAGTGATTTCACTGTTCTGAAAATCCCAGGTGCTTCACTTATTCAATACTTGACTTCCACCCCAAATGTATGTCTCCATAATATTTTACCTTCATTATAGTTTTTGCCTTTCCCAGAATCTCCTATTAGTAGAATCCATTATATGTAATCTTTTCAGACTGGCTTCTTTCACTTAGAAACATTCATTTAAATGTATCCATCTCTTTTCATGGCTTGATGGCTCATTTCTTTTTGTTACCAAATAGTATTCTACTGAATGTTTCCTTTGTTCTCCTACTGAAGAGCATCTTGGGTGCCTGCACTTTGGAGATCAAGAATAATGGTGCTCTAAAAATTCAAAAGGAGTTTTTCTTGTGGATATAAGTCCTCAAATCAGTTGGATAAATATCTATGAGTATGTTTTGCTGGATTACATGGTAAGACTATATTTATCTTTGTAAGAAACTCAAACTGTCTTCCAAGTTGAAACCATTTTGCTTTCCCCAGCAGCAATGGATGAGGGTCCCATTGCTCTACAGTCTCCCTGGCAATTGGAAGTGTCCGTTTTTTAGACTTCAACTATTCTGATAGGTGTGTATCTTAATAAGTTTTCAATCTACTAGCTCTGTTAGTGAAAAATGACTGATTAAATTTTAAATATAACTATAGGTCGAATTATTTATAAGTGTCTGTTTTTGCTTCCCATATATTTTGAACTCTATTCCTAGGTACAATTTTCCCTGAGCAACTGGGTTTGAACTTCCCGTGTCCACTTATATGTGATTTTTTTTCTTTTCTTTTCTTTTTTTTTTTTTTAGATTTTTATTTATTTGATAGAGAGAAACACAGTGAGAGAGGGAACACAAGCTGGGGGAGTGAGAGAGGGAGAGGCAGACTCCCCGCTGAGCAGGGAGCCTGATGTGGGACTCGATCCCGGGTCTCCGGGATCATGACCTGAGCTGAAGGCAGTCGCTTAACCAACTGAGCCACCCAGGCACCCCTATATGTGATTTTATTTTAAATAGATACAGTACAGTATTGTAAAAAATGTTTTTTCTCTTCCTTATGATTTTCCTAAAAACATTTTCTTTTCTGTAGCTTACTTTATTGTAAGAAGACAGTATATAATACATATAACATGCAAAATATGTATTAATCAACTGTGTTATCAATACGGCTTCTGGTCAACAGTAGGCTATTAGTAGGTAAGTGTTAGGGGAGTCAAAATTACACACAGATGTTTGACTGCATGGGGGCTAACACCCTTAACCCCTGCATTGTTCAAAGGTCAATGATATATATCCATTTTGAGTTATTATTTTTAAATTGACTCCTTTATTATAATAAAGTATGCTTCTTTATGTTTAGAAATATTTGTCTTAGGGTCTATTTCCTGATATTAATTTACTTATAGTAATAACTAGTATTATTATTATTATTTTCCCTCTTATTTTAAGCTGTCTTTATTATTAAACTGTATCTTGTTATCAGCATGCAATTGGCTCTTGCTTTTTTCCATTTTAACCATCTTTATTTTAGGTCATTAGCTCATTTATAATAATTGGCATAATGAAGTGATTTATTCTACTTCTTTGCTTTTTGTTTTCTATTTGTCTCATTTTTTTTTTTTCTGCCGGTCCTGTTTTTATTGGATTAAGTAATTTTAATTTTAAATTTTACTTTATGGTTTTAGCATTATTGTTGAAAATTGCTATGGAAATTACAATATCCTTATTCTTTTCACAATCTACCATCAGTAAATATTACTGCACCTCAGAAGGTATGATGTCAATCTTACATCATGCTTCACCTTACCCCTCTCCCATACCTTTTTCTCTTGTCATACATGTTTGCTTCTACTTCTGTTACAAACCTTAAAGTTTATTGCTATTATTTTCCTTTAAGCAGTCATATTTTAAATAAAAAATAAAGTGAAAAACGTATTTTTACATTTACTTGCATATTCACCATTTCTACTATCTGTGGAACTGAATTTCAACTTGCTATAAATTTCTTTCAGCCATTATAACTTCTTTTAAGTACAACTGTGCTACAGGTCTCCTAATGGTAAATCTCTCAGCAATGGTCTGTCTCATATATTTCTTTCTTTTTCTCCATTTTCGTGGGATATTTTCAGTGAATATGGAATCCTAGGCTGAATTTTTAAACACTTCTTCTGGCACTTCCATACCTCATTTCATTGTCTACAGCATGTATTGTTTCAGGAGAGATAGCAATAGTATTTATCATCATATCTCATAGTGACCCTCTTCTTTAATATATAATATTATAGATATTTTTAATATTTATTGTATTATGTGACTTGACTATAATGTGCCTAGTTATGGTATTCTTTTTTTAAAAAAAAGATTTTATTTATTTATTTGACAGAGAGAAACACAGCTAGAGAGGGAACACAAGCAGAGGGACTGAGAGAGGGAGAAGCAGGCTTCCTGCTGAGCAGGAAACCTGATGTGGGGCTCGATCCCGGGTCTCCAGGATCATGACCTGAGCCAAAAGCAGTCCTTAACCAACTGAGCCACCCAGGCACCCCAAGTTATGGTATTCTTGATTTGTATTCTGCTAGACAGTTAATAAACTTCTTGAATCTATGGGCTGATATTTTCATAAAATTTGGAATATTTTCAGCTATTATTTCTTCAAATACTCTTTCTTGCTCTAACCTTCCATGAGTCCAAATATATAGATGCAAGATTGCTTGATATCAGTGAGCTTTTCTCTCCCTGTTTTCTTTAATCTAGATAGTTCCTCTTGCTCTGTCTTCAAGTTTACTGATCTTCAATATCATATTTACTATTTAGCCCATTCAGTGAATTCTTCATTTTAGGTATTGACTTTTCCAAATTTTTTATGTGATTGGTTTTTATAGTCATAATTTCTCTACTAAAATTCCCTATTTTTTCTCTCATATTCATTTCTTTCTCTTTCTCTCTCTCTCTCTCTCTCTCTCTCTCTATATATATATATATATATATATATATATATATATATAGTCATGTAAATGACTTATATGACTTATATAGTCTTGTAAATCTCTTGCTTCTAATTTCAATAACTGTGCATCTCTAGCAATGTGCCTGTGGACTATTTTTACCCTGTTTATGGGTCCCATTATTCTGTTTTACATATCTAGTAATGTTTTATTGTATGATAGACATTGTAAATACTATAAAGTTGAGAATGAATTTTGTTGTCTTCCTTTAAGCATTATTAAGATTCTTTTAGGCAGGTCAATTAGTTAATTTAATAATGGGTCATCTTTATCTCTTAGATATTTGTTTTTAGCTTAGGACAGGCCCATTAGACTCTGATCACCTTAATCTTTGGCTATGGCCTTCCATGGATTTAACCAAATCCCTGTGGTATTCAAATAGGTCTCCTGACTGTCTTTTTGGAATTCTTACATATCCCAGTATACTATGTAGTTTTTCTGCCTCAAAATAGCTTTTCTGTCAGACTCATGGAGAGTCACACTGCATATTAACCATGTATTATGTGGTCAAAAACTTAAGAAAACTCCTATACAAATGTATGGAACTTCTCTACTGAACACCCTCCTCTGGTATCCTGTCATACAAATCCA
This sequence comes from Spilogale gracilis, assembly GCA_004023965.1. NCBI lineage: Eukaryota > Metazoa > Chordata > Mammalia > Carnivora > Mephitidae > Spilogale > Spilogale gracilis. The sequence continues at coordinate 38,203 of PITA01006073.1, read as the reverse complement.
GACCACCTTGAAGCCAGGAGCTCTTATCCCTCCTTTCTCAATATTTTAAGGTCTCTGTATTCAACAGTAGTGCCACTTTCCTACACTGCAGTCTGAAAAGTACCTCTAGGTCAACCACTATTTTATTCAGATATCATTGAATAATTCTCCTTGGTCCAACATCTGAAAACAGTTCTTCGGTGTATATATATGCTGGTAGGAGAGATAATCTAGTAATCTGGTGCCAATTACTCCATCATAGCCAGAAGAAATTTCCCATAGTGACAATTTGAAACAAATTGTGTAATTCCGATTTGAGAGAACTGAATTTTAGAGAATTTAACTATCTCATCCAGAATTAGATAACCTTTCCTGCACTGTATACATGCTGGTGGCTCAATTGCCCAAGCTAACCATGACAAGAATATGCTTCTGCTTCAATTACATGTCTTTACAACAGCTGCTTAGAATCTTATCATAAAGTACTAGTGAAAAAGTATGCCCTTTAAAACACTGTGTTATAATCCAGTGAATTGGGTATGGAAGATGAGTTAGATAGGGGGACCTTAGCAACATAATCTTGTTTAAGGTAAATATGTCTATAAATTTTAGGTATGTATTTACAATAAAAATACACATTTCAGAGTAAGTATATATTTAATTTAATCACCCTGATTTTAGTATCATATCTACATAAATGATACAAACACAATTAAATAATCAGAGGAAAGAGGAAAAACTACACACTGCCACAGCCTCAAGGGTATCAGATTTAAGCCTGTTAGATTATGAATTGCATCCATTGCCATTATTATAAAAATCATTAAGTCTTTCAGACGGGGAAGGAATTGAAAAATGGAATAGGACAAAGAAAGCATTCTGAGGTTGAACAATGATATATGTAGACACATTAGATGCATACTAAAGCATATTGCTAGACAGAGAAACTGACAAATAACAATCAGACAGAAAAATGGAATATGTCTAATAGGCATGTCAACTCCAGCTCTAGATGGAGAGATAAATGGAGTAGACTGAGCACATGCATACAGATACTCACTGAAGATATAGTCCTATAGACACAAACCTTGATCCTGCATTATGCATCACTGCCCCATACATTTCATGCACATATATTAAGGTATCTTGAGAGAAGCTAACATATTTAAATAAAATCAACTCACTTAGGTTTCTAAATTCTTTTTTTTAATCATTGTTCATCTTGTAAGTTATCAAATTTTAAACAGACGAGTGTGTATGTGTGTGTGTGTGTGTGTGTGTGTGTGTGCCTGTTTCCACCACCACAAGATGGGCATAAAGGAAATGGGATAGCCTTCAGGTGTAGAGGAAGCTGCACATAAGTGGGTAAGAGCAGAATTTCTTTACTTAGCTCTGGGTTTACATCTTTTTGCCTATGGACTCTTCAACCAGTCACTTATTACCTCTAACTCTCTCATTTAAAAATAGGTGTTTAATAGGTGCTATGAAAGAAAATCTATTTTATATAATATTTAAGATTATATAAGACACCAGGTATAAAACACTTACTGGTATACACATAGCAGTGATTTGTTAAATGCATGTCTTAGCATATCTTAAAAACACATAGTCTATGAACAAATTATTTTTTTTCAAAGTTGATTCTGCTATACATCAGAATTACCATATTAAAACTCTCTATTTGGGCGCCTGGGTGGCTCAGTGGGTTAAAGCCTCTGCCTTCAGCTCAGGTCATGATCTCAGGGTCCTGGGATCAAGGCCCACATTGGGCTCTCTGCTTGGCGGGAAGCCTGCTTCCTCCTCTCTCTCTGCCTGCCTCTTTGCCTACTTGTAATCTTTTTCTGTGTCTCAAATAAATAAATAAAATCTTAAAAAAAAACTCTTTATTTCAGGGGATGAATTCTTCAACAATTATATACACTTTAGACCTTATCTGTATGCAGCAGTATTTATTTTTACAGCTATATTAGTTTTTTTTTAGATTTTATTTATTTACTTTTAGAGAGAAAGAGAGAACATATGCACAATCAAGGGGAGGGACAGAGGGAAAGAATGAGAAAGAATCCCAAGAAGACTCCCTCCTGGGTGTGAAACCTGGACCACGGATCCATCTCACAAACCTGAGATCATGACCTGAGCCAAAATCAAGAGACACTTAACTAACTGCACAACCCAGGCACCTGTGTTCTACTTTTAATTTTACATCTTTAGTTTCTACCTTCAAGACAGCCATGTAGTGTCTTTTGATACTACTACTTAGAGCATGCTCTTTGAAAATATTTTCAAAGCAACTTATTTAAAATTTTGATACCAATACCCACCTTTTCAAGAAGAAAAATATTCCATCTTTCCTAAAAGTTGAATTAAAAGGACAAAGACAGTAATGGAAGCCTCTTATCAGCCTCCAAAATGTTACTGCTACAGAAAATACCTTTATTAACCCCATATTTCTAAACCTAATGAGATTTTGGGAGGTGAATGCAGGAGGATATTCCCCATGCTTCCAAATTCAAGAGGAATGGAACTAGGTATCAGCTGAACTTGAAATGAAGAAGAGAAAAATAAGAAACATACCTCTCATAGACGGATGCATAAAGGTCCCCTGTGTTCAAAACTGAAATGAGACAAAGTGAAGGGAAGTGGAATATACAGCTGTGGGTAGTGAGAAACAACCACATTTATACAGCAAATATTGGTGTGATAGAAAAGAAGATGTCTGCTGTGTTCAAAATATCAGTGTCATTGTTAAAAACAAAACCCAAAACAATTCATTTATGTCAAAATAGGAGCCATAAATTAAGAGTAAGTAGACAAATTAATTTTGTTAAAACGTCAGCCTAGTCCAGCACCTGTATGTTATAAACACTCAATAGTCACATTTCGATTTGACTGACTTGGGCGTAAAGAATGAATGCACAGTATTATATAAAATGTAAAGTTTTAGGGTGTAAAATTGAAATGACTATAAAAAAAGAGGAAGCAAATATTCCTTTTGAACTGATTTTTTTTTATTTTGTCTTACCTAATATTTAGATGTTTACATTTTCAAAGCATTTTAATTCACACACACACACACACACACACACACACACACACACACTCGTCTGTTTAAAATTTGATAACTTACAACTTCCTGTGAAATCAAAAAGAAAAATAGGGTTTTTTGGTTTTTTTTTTTTAAGATTTTTATTTATTTGACAGGGAGAAACACAGCCAGAGGGGGAACACAAGCAGGGGGAGTGAGAGAGGGAGAAGCAGGCTTCCCGCCGAGCAGAGAGCCTGATGTGGGACTCGATCCCGGGTCTCCGGGATCATGACCTGAGCCGAAGGCAGTCGTTTAACCAACTGAGCCACCCAGGTGTCCCAAAATAGGGACTGTTTTAATTTCAATTTTATAGAACATAAAACTGAAACTGAAAGAGATTAAGGGATTGGCCAGTTTTCATTGAACAGTAATCAATAAAGCATGAGCAAAAGCCAGTCCCCCAAATCTGGTTTTGTTTTGTTTGGTCTTTCTATTACTACAGAATAGAGAGATGTTTATAAAGAATTCACTGTCTCCTGTATGAGGACAGATCTTTTCTACCCCATTATTTCATGGTCATGATACTATGTGTCTGTCAGAGAAGATAACTCTCTTTAATGAGATATCTTATATAAGCTGTTGGAATCTTCAGTTAAGTACCTAGTCAGGTCAATAATATCCACTGGCAAATTTCGTATGAGGATCAGTCTTCTCAATGCTCTCAGGGGTTTTTATGAAAAAAGATCCTGACCAAAGCAATACCTTGCATGGCACAGAGCCCTTAACTCCATTTGGCTTTTTCTTACCACCATAATTCATGTAGAGTGAACCAAAATAGGGATTGTTGCATCATGATCCTTACTTTGCAATTCTCACATTTAAACCTACTCTTTGTTTTATATTTGGTAGTATTTTTGAAAAATCTTAGAGAATTTTTTATAGAATAAAAAAGACAGTGTGAGTATAAGTGTATATATATATATATATATATATATATATATATATATGCATTTATTGAACACTCCCCTACCTTCTCTTAAATATATATATATATATATTTCGTGTATAAAGTTTCTCCCATATACTTCTCAGGTTATGAAGGATATATATGGAAGATGTGTTTAGGGAAGAGAAACTTCCCAAATGACAAAGCCAGTTATTTTCAGAATTTATATACTCTACTACATTTGAAAATAATTCTAGTGAAAATTCAGCCAATATAAATGAGGATTGAGATCTACTCAGATCAATTCTGTAAAAGTTTATTTTTAGCAGTGTGTTGGTTTTTAAACCTTCTTCACTTTCAACTCAGAACAGAAAGCAGAAGACACCTAGGGAAGAACCTAGAACATTTTTTAGCATGCCTGATCCTATAGTTCTGAAAATCCTTGGTATTTTCTAGACTCTTAGAAAGTCTTTACTTGAAAAGACAGTGAATATACACTGATGTCCCTATACTGATTCAGCATCTGTTTTTTTCCTTCTCAAAGTTAAATCATTTGTGGGTGGCTGGGGGGATCGAATGAAGTATATAATTCCCCTATGCAAATGAAGGAGAAGGTAGGGGAGTGTTCAATAAATGCACAACTGTAGTTGCAAAAATCCCCAAACTTGCCTAGGCAAGTCATAATGAGAGCACATTCCCCTCCTCCGTGGATTTTGGCAGGCAAGCAAAATAGATGACCAGTAATGATATGCACAAAGGAGATAAGTATGTCAGAGAAGAAAAGCATGTCTAGAATGGAAAACAAGTTGGAAAACATAGAGGTAGTTGAAGACAGACCCAACTGGAATCATCTGTATGCCTAGAGAAACTTGATTTTTTTAATTTGGATAAATTCCAAAAGTGAAAGTATTTTTTACATCCTTCTTTGGCTGGTAGATAGATAGCATTTACCTAAGCACACTGAGCGAGATGAAAACGAATCCACCGGCTTATAAGACCAAAGTGGTCTCTTCTTCAAATATAAAGCCTCTGGTGATAGCCAGTGTTGTTTGCTTTCTGAGAATTGCAGGTTAAATGAATCGGACAGTTAATGGAATCTAATTTCTCTGGAGGCAGATATGTCCAGAGAAAACCTCAACCAAAGATGAAAAAATTCCACCTCTTCAATCCATTAAAATAGCTTAATCTAAATTATCATACTTCAAACTTTGTAAAAGTAGTTTTGTACAAAATCAGAAAATATTAAGCCATTTACTAATTCAGGCTATATCCTTAAGGAAAAGTGTCTTTATCTGACTAATGCCAGGATTTGACACTGGGTCCACAATGAGCTGGGGAATCAATATCACATTAACTACCCTATAAATAAGTGATTGTTTATTTACAAAGCATACCTATAGCCTGTGTAATTAATCCTTATTCTCCTAGTAGCACAGCTATACTAATTATAGTATAACCATGAATAAAGATAGTAAGGTCTCACATAATGCCACAGCCACATCATTGGTCTAAACAGCCTCGATTTCTCCAATCGATATTATTGAAATTTTATTTCACCTTTCTGCCCAGTATAGGTTAAGAATTTAATGACCTCTTTATGTGCTTTCCAATATGGTAATCTCTCTAAATAATTATCCGTGAATAAGATTATTCATATAGATTATCAAAATCATCAGGTTGCTTAATATTTGCAAATATCTGAAATGCATTTCCTTTTTACTTAAATGAGACTGTTTCAGAAATGAAAAATATTTGTAGAAGCAGTTTCTTAAGAAGTTACAATATAAAACTATTATCCAATTGAAATGTCTCACATTCAGTTTCACAACCAATAATAAGCAAATTTCATGTCAGCTTGTTGGACTAGACCTGCTTTTCTAGACGTGCTTTACGCCTTTTGTTGACCACATACAGTATTAAAATTCAAAATGGGACTAAAGGTGAATACATAAATGTATTTAAGAACATCTTACTATATAAATTAGTTCTAAGATAGTGATTTTTTTTCACATATGTAATTGTTAGAAAAGATAACCCCACAATTCTCAGCATCCCTCACCCCATTCTAAACCTGGAAATAAAAGTCCCTCATTTCTATTTTTCTACTACAAGGCATTGTGGGGGACAATTACGCATAATTAGTTGACTTCCTACATTTCACTTAGACAAGATTTGATCAAAATTCAAGCAAACAAACCTAAGTCAGGGATCTAGAATGAAAGATACATGTCCCCATATGTAGCTCTCAGAGCCCACAGTCACAGCCAATATCCCCTGAACCACACTGAGGTCAGATGTAATAACTCTGCTAGCTAAACTTAAATAACTAAAGACAACATTTAAATTCAGCCCAAGGTATTAAAATGCCCCAATAATTTCAGTATAAAAAATACTTTACTGTACAGGGATATGAAAAAAGAAAATCCTATTTAGGAACTCTATTAGTCTGCTCAGTCTGAGATGACAACCTGCCACAGACTAGGTCGTTTAAAGAACAGGAATTTGTTTTCTCATGGCTCTGGAGGCTGAAAGTCCAAGATCAGGGTTCCTGCATAGTCCATTTCTGCTGAGAGTTTTCTTCTTGTCTTGTAGGCGGCTGCCAGCTCACTGTGTCCTTATATGATCCTTTCCCTGGGCGCTCAGAGAATCAAAGAGGGACAAAAACAAAGACAGAGAGATGGGTGGGAGTGCTCTGGCATTTCTGTTAGAAAGGAGACTAATCTTATCAGATCGGAGACCCACCCTTGTGACTATTTAACCTTACTTCTTTAGAGGCCCCATCTCCAAATACAGCCAAACTGGGGGTTAGGGATTCAACATGTAAATTTAAAGGGGACATAAACATCCAGTTCATAACAGGAACTACATCACTTTTATGCAGAGGGAGCACAGACATCTGCTGGGGAGAAAGGAAACGATGGTTGTCTTGAATTACTGAACTTGTCTCTGTGAAAAGCCTGAAATAACTAAGTATTTATGCTGCACTGAATAGATCTAGCCTATACATAAGAAAATAATCATCAAACACTTACTTCAGGCTACACAGAAGATAAAGTAAATGTTAGGAAATTTCCAAATAACCACCCCTTTTAATCTGCTCTGACTCTTTTAGGCAGCTCACATCAGTATATACTTAATTTTATTTATTTTCTTAAGGATTTATTTATTTGTCAGAGAGAGAGGGAGAGCATGAGCAGGCAGAAAGAGAAGCAGGCCCCCGGCTGAGTAAGGAGCCCGATGCAGCACTCGATCTCAGGATCTTGGGATTGTTAGACCTTTAAACTACTGAGTCACCCAGGCAACCCAGTATATACTTTTACGTGCTTTTCTTCTAACATTGTGGAATGTATAACTGAGTCACTGAGTTAAGCCACATCAATTTAAAATGTTGAATGTAAAAATTTCCAATAAAGAAAATAACTGCATGTGTAAATTATTTGAAACTGCACCATGATCTTTGTTTTTTACTTTGCATAAAGAAATTAAGGCAGTTGTGATATATTGAACAGAATACTTTTTATCTCTAACCCTTAGAGACAGTTTAGGAAAGTGATCTAAAGAATGATCCAGACTGGGCACTTTAAGAGGTATATGCAGATACTTCCTACCAGTGATATAACAATGGACATAAATCTTGAACTGGAATTCAAGAGCTTATTTTTTGAGATCTTCAAATTAATTATACAATCTTTTAAATAAATTATATATATAAAATATATAAATATATAAAATACATTTCATATATATTAATGAGTGTATTAATAAATGTGAGCTTATACTCTATAACTAGATTGAGCTAGGATGTTACAGGGTCTGTATACAAGTGTTCCACCACACTGTATGAGTTTACTTATCAAAAAAGAGGATGACCATATTAGCTACTCCATAGGGTTATTGCCATAAGTAAATGATATAATACGTTTTAAATGACAGCACTGCTTAGCATGTAGGAGGTCCTATATCAGTGTTCAATATAATGATCATGTCCCTAATCATGTCGATCATCATTCACCACCACCTCCAGCATTATCATCATCATCATCATCATCTTCATCACGACTAGAAGAGGTGATTTCAGTCTCTGGTACTTGGCTTTGGATACCAAGTAGTACTTGGATACCAAGTACTGGATATATAACAACCTGATAAGAAAAGAACAGAGGTGAACTTAAAAGGCAAATAACCCTCTCCTGTCATGTGAGGCCAAATGGTATCAGGTTCCACTGCACCGACGAAAACTTCACAGTAACTTCAGAAGACATTAGGAGTGGGTTGAGTAATCTCTTGGCACACGGTAATATTGAAGAGTTTTTCCCACTCCCCTTAGCCTATTAAAAATACTAAGCTTGGGAATTTATGCTTAGTGTTTGGCCTGTATTCCTGTGATGCTAACTTTAAAATAGTGGTATTTAACCCTGAAAATTTAATGAGAAAGGTTTCATTTTAAAGGGGGAACAATTTACCACATAAATAGAACAAATATTTTAATAATAGAAGAGGATCACTTGGCAAGAAAGCAGCTTTCTTCTTGACCTGCCCTGTATCCTGAGAGAGTTTAAAGAATGTGGTTTTTTTTTCTACAAATCTGTTGAATTTTTCCTTTACCGAGGAATTCATTTTCAGGCAGGTTTAGCTCACTCTAAGGAAAATGCTTTAGAATCATCATTTCTAGGAAACGCATTCAAGACGGTGAACTCAGAATTCCACGTGGCCGCAGTACCGGAACTGTCCAGCAGGCCGCGCCCGTTTATCTGCACTGACTGACTGGGCTTTGATGTTAGGTTCATAATCGCTCTCTCATTCCTTTGTTTTGTTTTGTTCTGTTTTTCTGGCTAGATGCATAGCTCTGTAACTGTTCTGGATGTCGGCCTGTTTCCATGATTGACAGGTTGATAAAAGCACAGGATTGTCAATGAGCCTTAAGTTCTCTGGGCTCACGTTTTTTACTGGCAAAGTGAATGAGTGTATCTTAGATGTCTCCTGAGGCTCTAACCGTTGATGATTCCATGTATTACCGAAAAATTACAGTGTCATAATATGAACCGTTAATGTACATATGGTTTTTTGATTATTCTGGACACCAACACTGTTTAGTAGAATAAATCTCAAAATAAGAATAAAAAAGGCAAAATGTAAGCATAAGAATATGCAAAAGGGCAAACTCCAGGACGCATCTGTCTTCATGTTAATGAATTTACCGTCACGGACTCAGAGAAATTTTAAGTAATTTTTTCTAATTCCACAAAAATAAACAAAATATAAGAGAAGCTATTGTGAGCCTGAATCCTAACCCTACCCAGAAAAGCAATACATAAACATGTGTACCGTACTCTATCTCCCGTAAGTCTTCAGCTATAGCTTAATGAAAGTAAACATTATCCTGTTCTTACTTTATAAATGTTTAGTGTACTGTTGAATTTTAATAAATATTTAATAATATTGGGAACCAACGAAGTGACAAAGTCATCTTCCTTTTATTGATACAGCTTTTTAACTGAAGTAAAGGAACTTTATCTATAAAGGCCAAATATTCTATAATAGAGTACTCAGAACCCATAATCTTGAAGGGACCTCCTAGCAGTATCTACATTAGCATTTAAATGGAGCAATATTTTTTTCAAACTAGTACCTCTGTTGAAATAATATGGTAGATTAACACAAAACAATCTGTTGAGCTATGATGTGACATTTTTCAATAAAACACATAAACTGCTTCTAAAAGTTGCCCAGAATAGATTTAATCCATTTCTTGCATTTAGTTTTAATTCCAACTAAACTTCCTATTTCTCACTCCAGGAAAATCCCATCAGAGCGCCTCTCGTTTAGAACTAGTAAAACTGACATGTATCTGTACTTTTATGTAAGACTGCATATATGTGTAACTATAACTCAGTCTGGGCAGCCTTTTTAACTGAAATTGATATTAAGAGGAAGGAGGGTTGAAGACTAAAATCAGATACACTTTTGACAATGAGCTTTAAGATTTCTATGAAAAACTAAAGTGACTTCTTTCTTTATTTGTAGTTTTTGTGTACCAGCGTTACTCAAACCTTTACCTAATTGAAAATCTTCCCTAGCTGTTCTAATTAGTTGGAATTGCATACATTTATTCTGATGCATAACCCAGGGTTTGTGTTGCCTTTGTACACCATGTGTACTGTGAAGTAGAAAAAGTTCCTTCATTACTGAGGAAGGACGTGCTTGTGTGCAAAAAAGTGTCCAGGGGCGCGTGGGTAGCACAGTCTATTGGGTGGCCAAATCTTGGTTTTAGCTCAGGTCATGATCTCAGGGTCCTGGGATCGAGCTCCACATTGGGCTCTGCTCAGCGGGGAGTCTGCTTAAGATTCTCTCTCCCTCTGCCCCTCCCTCTCATTCTCTCTCTCACATACATAAATCTTTAAAAGAAAAGAAAGTGTACCACACTCACGTTTTTCTCCTTTACCTATGTATAATTTTATCTCTTGAAACTTAAAAGTTTTTGAATAACAAATTTTTTTAAGTCTGAAATTTGGGGAGACTAAATAGAATAAATATGTAGGAAAATAGATAAGGCTATAATTACTGCATTTATTTCTTTCAAATAATAAGGTACTCTCTTAAGTAGAAAGCATATAAATATCTTCAGTGATTTAATTTTGAAGACATATAGTAATTTCAAGGCCATACCATTCATATGGTGGGATAAGAAAATAAAATTATCTCATGCCATTACCAGAGTTTATGCTTGTTCAAAATGAGATTTACTCAGGATTGATTGAGGTTGCCTGTTTAACATAAAATGAGAATTTTAAGTCATGCTTAGGTGGATTGAATATAGATAAATATATTTTTTATTTTAGTTTTTATATCTTTCAGCTATTTATATATATCTTTTAGAAGTTTATTTTTAGCTCAGTATTTTTGAAAAAGCAAATGTGTTTCAACTCAAAGCACTGTGGAGAATTCTGACATAGCATTAGGATCTGTTGTGGTTCTCTATTTGGAATATCAGAACAAAACTTAATTTTAATCTTGCCTCCTCCAAGATTATAACCTCAAATTAGGTATAAAAATGACTTAGTTTTGTTTACTCGTTTGTTAGCACCTAATAATCCTAATGCTTACTCCCCACTTCAAAGACAAACTACCTGCTCAATTCAGAAAAGCCTGTGCTAGACAATGCATATACTTGAATGATAGCAAGTAATGAACCCTTGTCTGTGTTTAGGGATAAATTATCATTGGTTCACTAGACTACACTTAGTCATTGTGACACTTTAACAAAGAAACTATGCATTTTATAGTGTATCATCGTTATTTAAATGTCTTAGTAACTATACATAAACAAGTGATCAACATACACAAACTTAATATTAAGTGCTCACTTAATATTTTTTAATCTTGTACCTAGATCCTCGTACATGTTAAATAATTAAATGAGGAGTCCAATCAACTGAGGTAGCTCTAATGCCTTGGTAGCCTATATAAGCAAACCAAAACCTACCCCACAGACAATGCTGTAAAGGCACTTATACCTGAGAAAAAGAAATTTAAGAACAACCAGTCGCAAACACCATACTAGGTTTTCCCCAAGAAGACAACTACATCAGCTACAGTCCATCAAATAACTTCCTTCTTCTGATTCCAGCTATGCCATATAAAATGATTTCCCCTAAGCACTTTCTCTTAGGCACTGCCAGATTCAAATGTATGTAATCAAGTAAACTCTTGAAAATTGTAATGTACCTTAATTTAATCTTGTGACACAAATAAATATTAAAAGGGAGACATTGGGTCAGACCAAAGTATAGATCTGGCTTTTCATAAACAATGCATATAAAACGAGGAGAAAATGTACATACAGACTAGAAAGAACATACTTATCTGGCCCAAGAGACCAAACATATTCAGATAAAATTCTAAATAATTTAGGGTGCCTGGGTGGCTCAGTTGTTAAGCATCTGCCTTCAACTCAGGTCATGATCGTGGAGTCCCCAGATTGAGTCCCGCATTGGGGGGGGGTGGTCCCTGCTCTGCGGGAGGTCTGCTTCTCCTTCTCTCACTCCCCCTTCTTTGTGTTCCCTCTCTAGCTGTGTTTCACTCTGTCAAATAAATGAATAAAAATTTTTAAAAAATATTCTAAATAATTTGAACTTTGGCTAGTGGCACTAAGATAAGAAACCTGTCTAGCCAGTACTGCTATTTTCTAGATAACTGCAGATAAATTCCAAAATACAGAATCCCCTTTGTCACTGTGATGATAGAAGATATTGATGATACAATACAAAAAGCATCATGGTTCTCATGTTACTATTCAAGGCAGGATTGAGTGCAGCTTAGATGCAATCATGAAGTTATTACTATATCAATAAAGAATTATTCTAAAGATGTCACTCCCATTTTAGTGAGAACAGAATATAGATAGAATAATATGTTGATTTCATATTAGAAAAGAGCAGAATTGCAATTTTATCAGAAGACTACAAGCCATCCTAATGTGGCAAATATAGTTTTATTTTCCTCAAACCATTTCATTTTTCCACTAGTCATATCAGAAGACTGTACTACTAGTCATACTTCTAGACTTGACTTTGTTTGGGTCAATGGAATAAGACATTTTAATGTTGGGGCACCTGGGTGGTTCAGGGGTTAAAGCCTCTGCCGCCAGCTCAGGTCATGATCTCAGGGTCCTGGGATCTAGTCCCACATTAGGCTCTCTGCTCAGTGGGGAGCCTGCTTCCCCCCCTCCCTCTTCCTGCCTCTCTGCCTACCTATGATCTATCTCTCTGCCAAATAAATAAATAAAATCTTTTAAAAAAAGACATTTTAATGTCTTCAATGTCATTTAATAAGACATTTAATAAGACATTTAATATCTTTGGTGTCACTTAATGTCTTTAATGTCTTTAAATAAGACATTGAAATGTCTCCATTGTCTTGCATAATGTATACACCTCAGTTCTCACAGCTGAATTCAAGAATTGTGATATGACAAAGACATACAACGGAAGAAGCAAGGATACCTGTATCATTATCTGGATTCTGCAGATTTCAAGAATCAGATGGACCAGATACTTTGCATGTCTTTCATTCTTTCCTTCCTAAGTATGAGATTTTATACCAGTTATTTTTGTCCCTGTTCCATTCTTGTATATTTAGGATATATATGTGTGTGTATGTGTGTATGTGTATATATATACACACACATACATATGTAATAACTTGTCTACAATTATTCACAGGTCACCTTTCTGAAAAGAGAGCTATCTGGGCTTGTCGGAAAAAACAATGGATAAGCTAGAGATTGGGGATTTGGTCTGCGGAGACTGGATGATGGAACTGCGTATGTCATTCTTGGGGCAAAAGCGAGGGCATACTATGTATAGGGAGAAAAATGGAATGCAATATTCAGAAGCTGGCATGACCAAGATCCCAGCAGAGTCAACTGACCCTCATTAAACTATGACATTAGCAATAAATGGTTTTAAGCCACTGTGCTTTTGTGGTTATTAGAGCAATTATCATGAATTGCCCTGATTTATTGCCCTTGTTAATGCACAAAAAAAAAATACTGAAGACGTTACTTCAAAAATGGTGTTTAAAGCAAAACAACCCCTTTTAAAAAGTATGACTAAAATATGTAATTATTGTAAACTTTGAGTATTTGGAGACTTAGAATTTTCTGTCCATAGTAATATGGCTACTAATTAAAGGGTATGGTCAGCCAAAAGCATGATGATGTGGACATGAATAATATGAATTAGACATAAGAGGATCAGTAACAGAAGAAAAGAAATTTAAAACAAAAGAGAACAGCGAGAGAATTAATGCAGGGTTTTAAAATTGCCATAGTTAGGAGGAAATTAAAAGTCAGTTGAACCCCAATAGATTATCATTTAGACTTTTGTGCATATGTAATTGTTTTCTTAATTAAGTATCTAGATTGTACCATTATTTTTAGTTTGAAAATTTTTGTCTTAATTTACAGAAAATGTATATTCATTGTATTCTACAGTATAACTTCTACTGTTCTCTATTTTAACACTTTCAGTAACTTCACCATTAAGAAGTATTACAAATATTTTTAGTTATCATCTGGTAGAGCACATCTGACATGTGAAGTTAAGATAATATAGCCAAATTGAGCAAAGTAGTTGAAAACAATACTGTGCATGGTCTAGCCTAAGAAAGATCATTGCTTACTGTACATTCTTCTCTAGGACATTTAAAGATTATTAAGAGAAATAATATAATATCATTGATGGAGAATCATGCTTATGGTTACCATACTTATGTTATCATAACCTTAAAAAATGTGTTAGGAGAATATCACTTGATCTGGTGCTCCTTAGGATTAAATATATCACAGACATAAATTATTTTCTTTGAAGTACATTTCTCTATTTCTTGCTTTGCATTATTTCTTTCAGTGAAATACCAAGAATGACTAAGCCATATTAAAATGAATAGTTCGTTCCTATGTAATATGCTCATCAACAGAAAGTAAAACACAGGCACAAACAAATCTTTATACTCTTCCTGTTCTCTCTTCTAGCAGCATCAGTGCTTCTGATAACGAGCAGTTCTATTTTTCTCTATGATAATAACATCTTTCTTTGACATTGTCTCATCCACAAACTCGCATTATTATCCAGGGTGCATGGTGTAAATATTTTACCAAGTCTTCCTTTGGAGCATTTGGAATATATTCATTTTATTGTCTAAGGAAATACAAAAACACAGAATATACAAAGCTACCCATGGTATCGGAACTGAGGTCAGGATCATTTGGCTAATATTATGTCAATGGCAAGTGGAAAGCTAATTCAGGCTTCTGTTCCTTCTATCCCTATAAACAACCCATTCCTTTGAGTTGTGAAGCTTTGCTTTGTTCCCATATATTTAGGGTTGGGACAGAGTCGGGGTAGGCAAAAGACCAGTTCACTATAATTATCTTTAGAGGAAAAAGAAAACAGAAAATTAAGTTAAATATTAAAGTAATTAACAACAAAATTATCGCTTTCAACTCTGAGATCATTCTTTCTATGTAATTTGAACAGCTTATGAACAAAATTGCTTAACTAAAAATGTAGCTTTGGATATTTTGATTCCTCATTCGATTCACAGTGACCAAATTTTCATTGTTTATACCCAGGAAATTTGTGCCCACCACCATAATTTATGAAGTATAAAATTAAGACATGCTTTTAATTTGCATTCTTATTTTTTTTCAAGCAATACAATATCCTCCAAGATGCTATTCCTCATTCCTTATCATTTTGCCTTCTATGCAGGGGAGTCAAATACACAATAGGGAAAAAAATACCATGAAGTAAGGACCATTACCAATTCCTCATTTATCATATTGGTTTTCACAGCAGTTTGGCTAGAAGATAATCCTGGACTTCCCTGAGAATCAGAAGTTTTTAGAACTTAAAACTTATGTTTATGGTAGCATAATTTTATCAGAAGATATGTTTTTTAATTAGCCTAAAGATTAAAAGAAAATGGATAAGTGAATTTCTATTGGTGATTTAATGTGTGATTTGGTTAGAGAAAAAGAAAACAGAATATTTTAAAGTCTATAAAAAACCAATGTCTATTTTTAAAAAATCATATTTAATAGCTGCTATAAAGGCATCTATCAATATAATTCACATAAATTAAGTTCCATACAGGTTGGTAGGAATGGGGTCTCTTGTGGCTCACTGTCATATTTCCAGTAAGAAAACTAATGGTATAAAATAGATGTCTGATGACATATGAGATAAAGAGCTAGTACCCAAAATCTATAAAGAACTCAAAGAACAAATAACCCAGTCAAGAAATGGGCAGAAGACATAAACAGACAATTCTCCAAAAGAAGACATACAAATGGCCAACGGACATTATGAAAGCTTATTCAATATCACTCAGCTCAGGGAAATATAAATACAAAATCACAATGAGATACCACCTCACACCAGTCAGAATGACTAAAATTAACAACTCAGGAAACAACAGATGTTGGCAAGGATGCAGAGAAAGGGAACCCTCTTATGCTGTTGGTAGCAATGCAAGCCGGTATAGCCACTCTGGAAAACGGTATGGAGGTTCCTCAAAAAGTTGAAAATAGAGCTACTCTATGACCCAGCAACTGCACTACTGGCTATTTACCCTAAAGATAAAAATGTAGTGATCCAAAGAGGCACCTGAACCTCATGGTTATTGCACAATGTCCACAATAGCCAAGCTATGGAAAGAGCCCAGATGTCCATCAACAGATGAACAGATAAAGAAGATGTGGTATATACACACACACACACAAACACACAAGCCCCCACACACATAGGAATATTATGAAGCCACCAAAAATGAAATCTTGCCATTTGCAATGACATGGATGGAACTACAGGGTATTATGCTAAGCAAAATAGGTCAAAGAAAGACAATTATCACATGATTTCACTCATGTGTGGAACTTAGGAAAGAAAATGAGGATCATAGGGAAAGAGAGGAAAAAGTGAAACAAGATGAGATCAGAGAGGGAGAAAAGCCATAAGAGACTCTTAATTCATGGACATTAAGGAAGGCACATGGTACAATAAGCACCGGGTATTATAAGAATAATGAATCACTGACCTCTACCCTGAAACCAATAATGCATTATATGTTAATTGATTGAAATTAAAAGAAGGCCAAAAAGAAAACAAAAAACAAAATACATGCCTGGTAAATAAATGTCATTTAAATTTTAACTGGCTTGGATAATATGAAAGAGCAATGGGCTCAGATTTCTATAAATTCAGCCTTGCGTACTACCCTTTCACAAACTTGTGATATAAAACATACATTCTCAGGGCTTAGTTTACTTATAAAGGGAGGGCTTCTACTGTTCAATTTCCATGGCAGCTTTAGCACTAAAGAAGTAAAGTTCTGGCTTCAAACCAAGATTTCCACTTTCAGCAATATGTGGTTGACAATAAAATGGTCCTCTGGCCTAATTCACAGCTGCCATCTCCCACACTGTAAAGGTAGTCTTCCCCTTCTTCTCTGGCCCTGTTAACTGTCAGTAAAGGTTTGTGTTTGACAACACTCCTTAACAGGTTCATCTCTCCCTCATGGAGGAAGGTGGACTGCTGATATTTTTTCTCTCTGAATCTTGAGGTGACTTATTACAATAGTACTTGTATTGAAAAAGAAAACTTTTTTTTCAAATTAGGTAAATGAAGCAAGTGGAACAGAAGCAAACAGAGCCCATGTTAGAGAGATGAGCCAAAAACAAATCAGAAAGCTTTTTGAAGATAAGATAAGTGCATTTTCTGCCTCAGGTAAAAGGCACATTCTTCTAAATAATGTGGAGTCTTTTGATCTGTAGTTCATGCCTATATTACATTATTCACTAGGAGAGTTTATTTAAGCTACCCTTACCACAACGTAATTTCATATTCCTTATACCATTACTCTTAGATGAAACTTGATATTTAGTGAGATGGATCTCATGCTAACCTGACTAAATTTTACTACATTGTGCATTCTATAAACATAGATGTTAAAAAAGCACACTATTTTTAAGGTGTTTTCATTTGGTTGATATTTATGTACAGGATAACATCAAAAAGAGTACACACACTTTAAAATTAAGTTCTTACAATATTTAAGCATGTATTTTTTCTTTATATGTATTACAATATGCTGGTTTCTAAAATTTGACAAATAAAATGAAAATATACAGTGAGTATACCCTGTTCTAGTCAACTTTTGCTGATGCTTCTTTTATTGATTGATGACTTGATTTCCTCACAAAACATACTAAATTCATTTAGGTAAGCTAGAATTATGGAATGAGGATAATATGCATCTTTTCCAAGTGAAAGCACACTTTTCTTTGATTCTCATTTGATAATCTCTAAATTGATTTCAGTCTATTAAAAAAAACTGTTCATATTATATTTAGCTCTTAAGGAGCTTTGCAGATTTCTTAGAGCTCCCTAAATTTAATTTGGCTTATCAGGAACATTTTGGCTTTATCCCTTTATACTTATAATAACAACGTTAGATAAGGTTGCTACTCTGCATTAGACTAGAATCATAAATTATAATCCCAGCTCTACCAAATAATACTTGTCTCACCACTTGTTTTCATCTTCTTTTGATTACAAAATTATGTCTTATAACTACATCCCTAAGACCCTCTTTAATCTCTAATTAAGAAAAAGAAAATGAAATATATTTTGTCAATTGACCAGATTTCAGATCCTTTGGTAGGACAGGGGTAACCTAGGACAAAGATAAAGGACACAATCCTTTCTCCGGAATGGCTTTGGAATTAATTGGGAGAATATAAGTTGAATGTGGATCAAACATGGGGGTAGTCAACCATTTCCAGATAACAATTGGTTTTAGAGAGCAACCTTAAGGCAGAAATAAACGTCAGAGGAATCTTTTTATAGCCTCCTTTCGTTGATCTTTTATGCTCTAGTAATCTCCACACCCCACCCCAATTACCTGAACACAGCAAGCTTATTCCTGATTCTGGGCCTTTTTATTTGCTCTTCTCTCTGGTTTGTTTTTCTACTGGCTCCTTTTTTTTTTTTTTTTTTCCTTTTTTGATGTAGTGTTTCATGATTCATTGTTTGTGTATTAACACCCAGTGCTCCATGCAATATGTGTCCTCCTTAATATCTACCACTGGGCTCACCTATTTCCCCACCCCCTCCCTCTAAAACCCTCAGTTTATTTGCTGGAGTCCAAGTCTCTCATGGTTCGTCTCCTCCTCTGATTCCATTGCCTTTGTTTTTCCCTTCCTTCTCCTAATATCCTCCATGCCATTCTTTATGTTCCACAAATAAGTGGAACCATATGATAGTTAACTTTCTCTGCTTGACTTATTTCATTTAGCATAATCTCCTCCAGTCCCATCCATGTTGATGCAAAAGTTGGGTATTCATCCTTTCCGGTGGCTGAAATTCAAATCAAAACCACATTAAGATATCACTTTACACCAGTTAGAATAGCAAAAATTGTCAAGGCTAGAAACAACAAATGTTGGAGAGGATATGAAAAAAGGGGAACCCTCTTACACTGTTGGTGGAAATGCAAGCTAATATAGCCACTTTGGAAAACAGTGTGGAGGTTCCTCAAAAAGCTAAAAATAGAGCTACTCTATGACTCAGCAATTGCACTACTGGGTATTTATCCCCAAAATACAGATGGATGTAGTGAAAAGAAGAGCTAATACTGACTCTTTTTAAAAATAACATATTTACCTTTAAAAAAAATCAAAGTACTAGATGTACCTAATTTATAAATCTAAATGCATTAATATAAGAAAGAAAAAAAAGAACTGCCTTCAGAGGCAACTGACTTCAATTTTATAACACTTTCTTCTAGGTTAAATCTATCTGTAACATCAAAAAAACAAAAACAAAAAACAAAACTGAGTTAAGGAAATACTCCATTTTAGGAAAACCAACAATTAGATAATAAATGAGAAAAACAGTACCCATTAAGAGACTTGGCTCTTACAATGTCCTCATATTCAAGGGGGAGCTGATGAAATTTAGGGAGTTTCAGTGACAGGCAGTTTGGGATTTGGCTTGCATCTCTTTGGTGAAATCCAGGGACTTGAGACTGGGTCAAGTTCATTTCTATTTAGTCAGAAAAATATCTAATTATCAATATAAGACTGAGGACTCTTAGATTGGCAACATTGAAGGGTAAGAAAATTGGTTCACTTGGGTGATTCTCATTAGCAAATAAAACCTCAAAACATCTGTTTTCTTACCTAGAAAATTAACTCAATCATTCTTTTAGTAATTTGAATAAAGATTATATTCATTTAATTTTTTATGAAAATAGATAAACTTATAGAATTAATATCTTACACTATAATTGATTCTAAGAACATATTTTAATAATTATTTTTGAAGACTAGTAAAAATATTCTCCCAAGTAACTTCAAATTATAAGTTGTAACTAGTAAATATAATTTATAGGAAAAAAGTTACAGATTTCTTCCCCCTTTCAAAGTAATTATATGCAACTGATGAACCATTGAATGCTACACCAAAAACTAATGATGTACTATATGTTAGCTAATTGAATTTAAATAAAATAAAAATAAAGTAACAGTACTATATTTTGTATTATCCATTTTCCCATTTTATTTTTATTTTATTATTTATAGGTATTTTACCCACAATATAGTGCATTTTATTAGTCTCTTTAATAACAATTTTTGCCTAGCCAAGTAGATTGTACATTCCTGGAATTATGGAAAAGTTCAATTTTCTCTCCCCACAGAGTAACTTGCTTAGAGTTTGTATCACAATAGATGTTTATATTTATAGACTAAAAAGAGATCATATAGCAAATACACTTCATTATTTTGAGTAGTTTACTCAAATCCACACTTTTCATAATCATTGAAATATACTAAAATACTAATAACCTGCACTGTTAATCATTCTATATATATATTACTGGTAGAGCATTCATTTTCCCCTAAGGTAGAACTCTTTATTCTTCAACAGATGAAGTGTCATGAGTAAATCCCAACTAGATCTGTACTGGACAAAGCCACAGCATTTGGCTACCAGGAGATATACAGTCTGATTAGTTCTGACACCAAGATCTTTCTAGTAATCTCAAGTATGATGTCTCATTAAAGTTATTGTTTAACAATTGTATAGAAGGTTAAGTAGCAAAAAGAAGATTACTGTTTTTGGACACCACCAGTATGTCATCAGCAATATTTCTGACAAATAAAAGTCATTAGTTTGCCAAAAATGTTAATGAAATCATGATTAATAAATGCTTCTCAAAGGTCTACATCAAAGTCAAGGCATTTGGGTGATAAATGTAAACATGCAGACCCTGCTTTGCCAAAAGCTGTGTGTTTCACTGCGCCACTGATTGATCTGTCCATTATTCTAATACATAATTTATCACATCAAGGGGGACAATTCATTATGTGCATAGTATAACCAGGAAGTTCTAAACAGCAAAATCTTTAGGTGACTTAACAGGTTGCCTAGGTGCTGAAATTTCTTTTTCATTATAAAACAGAGACTTGCAAACATTAACAAAAATAACATTTTCCAAACCAAACCAAACCAAATCTCAAATCTTGTAATTTTAATTTACTTGAGATCATTTTGACACATTCTTTTTTCAGGTAACATTCCATTGCCCTCACTGTTTTCATTCCTTATGAGGGGTCCATCTGTTGTTAAACTTAAATCAATGAGAAACGGGATGGTGTCCCAATTCCTGTCAAATAAGAATTCAGTGGCTATATTGCTTGAACCATAAACAGCAGTATGTACCATTACTTCAAAGCTCATTGAATTAAATTATAGATTATGGTATTCCTCTCTATTTAAAATGTGAGACGACAAATAGTATAGCACATTTGGTTTCCAATCATTCACTCTTTGATGCAGTCATCTGCATGACTCAATTCTATTGCTATATTTTGATGCAATATAGAACTCAATAAATGAATTTAACAGATCTCATGAATATCTTATTAGAAAAAATACATGCTTCTGTTGAAGATAAAAACTGGTGATGAATGGGATATTTCTCTGGGTTTCCGATGTGTACTTGATTTTTAGAAACCCAAGAATTTGAATATAACCTTCAGATAAACAGAGAAGGCAGTACTGTAGAAAGGCCTTCACATTTTTAGATGTGAAGTGAGAACAGATGACTGAGCATACTGATTAGCTGATAGTACCAAATTTTATGTCTCCACTACGCACAATCACTTAACTGCATTTACTTGCTTCTCATCAGCAGAATAATAAAAAAAAAAGCCAACATTTAATTTTTTTTTTAATTAATGGAAATGCACTTAGGACTTTCTAATTCTGGATTACAACTTTAAAACTGTATTTGATGTCTGAATAAGTTAATCTATTTCATTATGATTTACAGAAATAATGTACCCATTTAAAGGATCAAGTGTTTCCCATTGTTTTCTTAGGGATAGTGAAACTTAAGTGATCTGAAGCAGAATATATTTATTGGAAGACAGTGTCTATTTTAGGTAGCTATGTAAAGCTATCAGAAATTACACTGGGAGACATCATTTTGCAGGGTTTTGTCCATAAGATTATGTTTTCTATCTTTGAGTGGCACTATAATTAAAAGATTATAACTGAGAAATATTTATAATTAAGACATTCTTTTTTTTTTCTACCTGATATCTGCATTCAGGAAATGTAAGGGCTATTTTGGCATCAAAGGGATATAGAATCAAAGTATTTGGAAGGCATCTAAAACTGATTTACAAATCCTATCGTAATGTCTAAAATTTGAATTTTCTTTGGTTAAGCATTTGCTATTATAATTGCATTACTTTACATTTCAAATAGATAATTTAATGCATTATTTGGTTAGGGATTATCAACGTAGCCAAAGAAAATTCTAAATATTTCAAATATTTTTATTTAGTATCATCAAAGTGTACCTACACTTGCATCGATAGTTGCTATTTTTATAGTTTTTCAGCTTAAATAATTGGTATCTCTCCTGCCTTTTTGGCTTACCCACCCACACCATCCTTCTGGCCCACAGTGCCAGAGCATGTGTGCTTCAGAGAGAAGCTATTTGATTCCTCACAGGTATTTGTTGGCTCTGTCTCTAAGTGATTACAAATCATTTCAAGGTAGGAGAGAAAAGGACATGTCTCACCTGCAGTTCTGTCCATAATGTTGATTGGCTGAATATTTGTTTCTCCCGAAATTCATATATTAAACTCTAATCCCAAAGTGATAGCATTCAGAGGTGATTAAGTGTTAAGGGTGAAGTTCTCATGACTGGACTGAGTGTCCTTATAAGAAGAGACCAGAGAGGCCATAACAAGAAGATTGTTCCTGCAAATAGGAAGAGAGCTCTCTTATCAGACACCAAATCAGCCTGTACCTTGATCTTGGAATTCTCAGAACTGTGAAAAAGAAATCTTTACTGATAAGTCACCCAGTTTATGTTATTTTATTATAGCAGTGCAAACTCACTAAGACAATAATATTTGTAGAATTTTAAACAGCAGGATGTCAATTTGATAGCACTAGAATTTAAGTCTTGAAAACTATTCTAATTTTTCAAAATATATTTTCCCATTTTTAATCAGCAAATCCTTTCAACTTAAATCAATTATGCAATTTTTTATGTGATAAATTATGTCTGAATGGATCAAAGATATGTGTAGAGTCAGGACATTTGTGTCCTCAAAGAGAATGCAGTGCAGTGAAAAGAGGGCAGTGAGAGGTTGGATCCTTCGGTTAAATTCTCCAGCTGAGCAGCCTTGAGTAATGACCCACTCTTTCTAAACTCCAGCATACATAAAATGAGGGGTTTATTTTTCTACCTCCTCTCTAAGATAACTTTTAAATGGCTGATACATGGGAAAAGATGGCTAACTTAACCTTAGGGACTTAAAGGAATGAATCTTTATCCAAAATTCATAGAATATTCATCTTTCCTTTACTTTCTTGAAAAACTAAAATATAATTTTGAAAATAAATAGAATAAATTAAAGACTTGAAATAGTTCCTTCTTTATACTTACTGTGTATAACCAGAAGGCAAGGAGGACAGTTGATAAGAGAATCTTATTGATTTTTTTTCCCCAATTACATTAGGCAGATTCTGTTCATCCACTCTCTTAAATGGATATGAATATGAATTCCCAGAGGTATTTTTAACAAGATTTCAGGGAAAGGTTTCCATATCACTGCACTAAGAGGATTTGCATGTAGTTGACAGCTGTGGCACATAAATTAAATAAAATTGTATTGATGTGTTAAAAACATGCCATTTAAACAAAATATAACAAAGTTAATGTTTATTTTAGATGGAATAGAAAATAAGAAACATTTGCCCTGAACCAAATGTTAGTATTTGCTAGCAAAGTATTCATTTGTTTAATTTTTGTATGTATGCTTTGCAACAGCAACAAGCAAATGAATTAAATTAGTCATTATGAAATAGGTACTCTTATATATGTCTTTAAACTATATTACCTGGATGAGAAGCTTAAAGTTTAAGCAGGAAATTAAGAGAAGATGAGAATACCTAAGTACTTGTCCTAAGTCTATTATTAATTAACAGTATTTTTTATGTGGGTGGCAGACTCTCTTTCTCCACTATTGGGTTCCTTATTGTTAAAAATAAGGTTTTCAAAGGCTCCTGCCAGCTATAAAATTCTGTAGTACTATCATAGTTTAAATCACACTGCCAAGGAAGAATAATTTACATAGGAAATAGCTTAACACAGGGAGCATCTTGTTCACAAAATGTTCATGAATTTGTTGCCATCTTCCATTTGCTTTTCAGCAATTTAGTCAAACATGATTCATGCACTCATCTAAAATGTTATGATCAGCACATTTTATAAAGCAAAATAAAACAACAGCAACACCCAGTAACACTCTTCAATGAATCGTTCATGAAAGCAAATCAGAAGTCCATGTTTCTGATAAACCAATGGTATGATGTACTTCACACATTGAATGGGGCACATTCATAAAATGAGCTCAATAAGCTATCAGATTGCTAAGGAAATTTCTTGAGTTAACCCCAGGAAAAGCATATGGTGATAGGCCAAGAAAATATATTTTCAAATATAGGGAAAAATGTTTTGATACGGGCAACAGTTATGCTATAAAACCAAAGGCCAGTCTTGAACACATTCAGAACTGAGAATGACATGGAAAAAATGGTCAACTTTGCCATGAAGCAGCATACAGAGTGAATTGGTTATAGAAACAGAGGCTATGTTGTTGACAGCTCTTATCTTGCTTTTTAGGCTGTTCTGCAAATTGTTGCAGCTAATGCAGTTTGGAGAAAGTAACACAGAGAAGTCGGCCATTCTACCTAGAACGCAAAGAGCCAGATACAGGTGGAGATGAGTTGCTAAGAAATTTGGCTCATTTGAATTTTCAATGACACATCTCTTTCCTATCAAAGCAAAGGCACAGATAATTGCATATCTGAAGATTTTATATTAAAAAAAAAAAACAAACAGTGCCATCATCTGCAATGGTGGCTTCTAAACACTACAAGCGATACATCCTCTAACTTGATGTGGACAAAGATAACATAACCACAACTGAACATAGATGGGTAGCCATTTATAGTCTTTTCCAGTAAATCCATGTATAATAAAATAGATATAACTGAAATTTCTGCATTATCTCATGAAGTGGAATGTCTTTGGATTGTTTTGTTTTGTTTTGTTTTGTTTTCTTGTTTTTATTTTTGCTCAAAAATGAGAAACAGTTGAATAGATGAAGGAACAAGAGAGATTATAGTACTGATTTTATCTGTATTTAAAACTGGCTTATCAATTATCTTAAGGCCAAATTAGGGAAAGAAAGAGAAATGCTAAAAGTAAAAGAGTGAATTGGTTAAAATATAAAAGAAACACCCACTTCTTAAGAGTAATATCACTGAAATGTTCATTAAAAACATAAGTATTCCTTAGCAATTTTCTCCAATGTGTCTTACTTGTCAATCATTCCCAAAAAGATTGTATATATGTGATAATCACTACTACATTGACATTTTCAGAATCACATTTAGAATTCACCCTACATAATCACAGTAGGTAAGTTTAACTACCACACTCACTTATCACATGGTTATCACCCCTTTATTTCCATGAAATATGTCTTATATGTGGAAGCTTCACACATGCAAGACAAATCTTGACTGTTATAAAAAGCACAAGGAAAGAGTATCAAAAGTGTGACCACAACAGGGGCTACTGCAATATTTACATTGACGATGTAGGGAGGAATGTGTAACAGAGCTAAAATTCACCTTTTTTCAGTATGGTATTGAACTTCTGCAACAGTGTTTTGAGTGTTATATATTGGTGCTCTAGAATTACTAATTGGAAGAAACACTGATATTTTATGATAAAGGAATCTAGAGGCCATGTAAGAATAATACCTAGTTGCATGTATGTAATAATTGGCAAAATGCATTGAAAATATATTATTTCTGAACATTAACTGAAACAAGTAAAGTAATAGAATACATTAACTGAAACAAGTAAAGTAATAGAATACATTTTGATATTCTTCCATTTCACAGATTGGGAACTTCATGTTTTGCAGGATTGTGAATCCAAGGTTTAAAATGTATTAATTAGTAGAGACAAACATTTATATCTGCAGTATTTTCCACAATCTGCTGTTTTTCATCCCCATTAGCACTTTACAACCACATGTAGTGCTCTGCATATATTAAATGCCAAGGCCCTGCCCTAGACTAATTAAATCAGAATTTCTGGTGATGAGACATGGGGACTATGATTTATTTAAAGCTCAAGAGGTGGGTGCTTGGGTGACTCAGAGGGTTAAAGTCTCTGTCTCAGGCTCAGGTCATGATCTCAGGGTCCTGGGATCAAGGCCCTCATCGGGCTCTCTGCTCAGCAGGGAGCCTGCTTCCTCCTCTCTCTCTGCCTGCCTCTCTGCCTACTTGTGATCTCTCTCTGTCAAATAAATAAATAAAATATTTAAAAAAGAAAAGCTCAAGAGGTGATGCTTATATTGACAATAGAGCTATTTTATACCAAGTATTCTGACTCCATATTTAGTTTTCTTTCTCTTCTCCCACAATGCCTTTCAAAAACAGCATTTGATAAAATAGGCCTGACTCAAATAAATGACCAACTTTCGTTGTAGGTTAGCATAATGGTTAACACTTCAAATTTTAAGGTCAGACAAACCAGATATGGACCTCAGAGTGGGAGAAAATATCTGCAAACCACATATCAGATATGAGATTGATATGCAAAATATATAAAGAACTCCTACAATTCTATAACAACAACAAAAATCCATTTAAAAGATGGGTTCAGGAATTAAGTATTTTTTTCCAAAGAAGACACCCAAATGGCCAACCAGTATATGAAAAGATGCTCAGTATCACTAATCGTCAGAGAAAAGCAAGTCAAAGCCACAATGAAATATTTCTCACACCTGTTAGAATGGCTCTCATAATGGAGATAAGAGATAAGCATTGGCAAGGATTTGGAGAAAACAGAAGACTTTTACAGTGTTAGTGGGAATATAAATTGGCTCAGACACTGTGGAAAACAATATGAGTTTCTTCAAAAAATTAAAAAAAAATAACTACCATAAGATCAAGCAATTCTACTTTTGGGTACATACTCAAAGGAGATGAAACAGAATATCAAAGAGATATATCCATTCCCATGTTTACTGCAGCAATATTTACAACCTAAATGCCCCGATGGGTGAATGGACAAAGAAGATCAGCTTAGTGTATGCTGGGATATTATTCAACCACAAGAAAGAAGGAAATTCTGCAGTTTGTGACAACATGGATTGGACATTGAGGGCATTATGCTCAGTGAATAAGCCAGACAGAGAAAGACAAATACTGTCTGGTACCACATAAATGTGGAAATCAAAAACAAAACAAAGAAAATTCATAGAAACAGAAGGTAGAAAAGGGATTGCCAAGGCTGGAGTGGAAGAAATAAGGGGAGGTTTTTAAAAAGGCACAAATTGTTAGTAAGGTAAGGTCCAAGGGTCTAATGTATAACATAGGGACTGTAGTTGATAACATCATATTTTATAATTGAAATTTGCTGATAGTACAGCTTAAACATTTTCACCAAACATTTTCATCCACCCCCAAAGATGGTGGATATGTTAATTCATTAAATGGTAGGAATCTTTTCACAATGTATATGCATATCAAATTCACATGATACACACTTTTAATATCTCACAACTCTAATATTCAGTTATACCTCAATAAACCAAAAAAAGAAATAAACTTCAAAAAACAGAACAAAACAAACAAAGGAAGAGGTTAATATCTACAGGGCTCTTTGTAAAACACTCAGTTTCTAATTTCTTTTTTTTTTAACCTCATAATTACATCAAGCAGCAAGACTGCAACTCCTCATAATTACATAGTAGATTTTTACAAAACCATCCAAGTATTTTAAGTAGTCACCATTTACAATACAATTCACTTTAGAACCAAAGAAAAGTAATCATTTTAAACTCTAGTAAAGTTTTTTCGCTTCTACAGAAGACGGTGATAAAATTTCCAAAATTAAAAAAAAGATACACAGTTTAAATAGAGACTTCAGAAATGGCATAAATTGTCTATTCAATATAAATGGAAGACTAAATGAGTTAATAGATAATACTAAGCAACTCTATAAAAATTATACATCAAGATAAAATGTGTGTCACACACGTGTGTGTGCATGTGTGTTTATGAAAGAGTAAAAAGAAAATAGGTACACAGATGACATGACTCAATAGTCATCTAATAGCAATTTCAGGAACAGAATAAAGGAAGGAATACAGCAACAGCAATATTTGAAAAGAATATTGCTTAGAAATTCCAGAATTATAGAAAAACATGTCTTCCCATTTGAAGCACACTAATTAGCTAGGAGAATGAATAAAAATCAATTATCACTTACAAAAATACTAATGAAACTTTATAATACTAAAAATAAAGATACAGAATATAGTCCCTATAAATGAATAACCTTACTAAATTTTCCAAAGAAATAGTACCAGATTATTAAGTGATAAATTTAGATGTGTAGATGAAAAATGATGGTTAATCCAAAATTCTTACCCAGCTAGCATACCTTCCATAAATAGAGTAAAAGTTATGATACTTGAAGAGATAAATCTAAAAGCTCATGATCTCTCATTGAAAGAATTATAAACAAATGTACTTCACCTCAAAGAAAAGTAAACCCAGAGGAGAAACACATGAAATAATTTAAAAAGTAGCACCGATAAATGAATGGAATTTTAAAAGTAGAATTGAAATTAATAAATAAATTGAATGAACCATATCTAAGAAACAGAAAAACTAAACAAACAAATTATTTCCAATTATAGTGTTCCTGTTTATCTACAGACACTCAAAAGTGGTAATGCTGACAGTGTAGTCGCAGAGTATAGGTTTTGATGAGAGAGAAAAAGATGTGCAGGTGATTAAGAAGTTATTAGAATATGCAGGGTAGAGATATAGCATAGGTTTATGCAATGGCGATAAGAATAGTAAAGAGCTAATGCATCTGACAATTATTATTAAATTTAAAATGTTTATTATATATATATATTTAATTTCATTTATTTGACAGAGAGAAACACAGCTAGAGAAGGAACACAAGCAGGGGGAGTGAGAGAGGGAGAAGCAGGCTTCCCATGGATCAGGGAGCCCAAAACGGGGCTTGATCCCCAGACTCTGGGATCATGACCTGAGCCTAATGCAGAAGCTTAATGAATGAGTCACCCAGATGCCCCTAGATTTAAAAGGTTTAACAACAAAAGACATACCAGTATTAATACTAGTATTTTAAGACACCTTTACTGTGAAATAAGCTATTATATTAAACATCATTATTTTTCAATCTTTTTTCTTTATTTTCAAAAGATTTTAGTTTCAGTATATTTGTGTTCTATATTTCTACTCAAATATATCTTGCAATAAAAAATATTTTTTTGTCAAAAGAAGCTTATTATTGAAATGTAATGAGGAAATATAACTCTTCTATATGTCAAGGAAATGTGATGGTAAAAAGAAACACAATGTGCTAGTATAAGCATTTCTTTTCAAATTGAAGCCTTTTAACTCTAGAAAGTATCTGTTTTATTCTTAGGGAGTTATGCATCCTGTGGAGAATGAATATTACGTTGAGAATGTGATCTTTCTTGGACTTCCATTTTAATCATAAATTTACTAATCTTCACTGTATTCTTTAGAGGTATTAGTTATTCTTAAAGAATGCCTTTATTGTAATAAAAAAAATACTGGCTTTGACATGTTGATTTTGAAGCTATATTTGTTGGGAGTATTGCACTTGGGCATAATATAAGTGGAGTAGATTATAATTATATTATGAACAGTGCAAGTGAACAGAGGCCAAAAATTGTAATCTATATGTTTTGCAAATATCTCACACATTTGTTGTCAGTGCATTAAAATCATTACATATACTTATACATCTATCTTCTGAGAATTTTAGTCATCCATATAAAATATGATTGATTACCTGCTAAGAACATGATTTTAAAAGAATTTTCTGAGGAAAGCAGAGAAAGGAAAGCTCTGCATTTTTTAACTATCAAAATATATAGGGGTAAAAATACTGAGGGGATGCAATCTAGAGTATAGCAAAGGACTAGTGTTATTCATGACATAGATTTTATTGAGTATATGAAACTTTTTCATCTATAACCCCTTTCCTAGTATTTTCATATATAGTTGGATCAACTATTCATGCTGCCAAAGGTAAAACAGTTGTGCGCCTGGGTGGCTCAGTTGGTTAAGCAACTGCCTTCGGCTCAGGTCATGATCCTGGAGACCTGGGATCGAGTCCCACATCGGGCTCCCTGCTCGGCGGGAAGCCTGCTTCTCCCTCTCTCACTCCCACTGCTTGTGTTCCCTCTCTAGCTGTGTTTCTCTCTGTCACATAAATAAAATCTTAAAAAAAAAAAAAAGTAAAACAGTTGACAGGAACAGTAGGCAGAGTTAGCATCATCATACTTCTCCCCCTCCCTCTTACTCTCCCCCTGTTTGTGATCTCTTGTTCTCTCACTCTCTTGCTGCCTCTCTCAAATAAATAAATAAAATATTTTTAAAAATCAAAATAAAATAAAATGACCACGATAAATTAAAAGTATGAAAAAATATGCCATGCAAACAGTACTCGAAAGAAAGCTGGTGTAGCTATATTAATTTGAGACAAAACGAACTTAAGGAAGATTATCGGGGATAAAGAGAAGCATTATATAATCATAAAGGGGTCAATTCTCCATGAAGCTACAGCAATCCTAAACATGTGTGCATTTAACAACAGAGCTTCAAGATATATAAAGCTAAAACTGACAGAAAATGAAAGGAGAAATAGGCAACTACCTAACATTGTTGGATACTTCAATATATTTTTTAACAATTGATAGATTAAGCATGCATTAATTAATAAGGATATAAATGGCTGGAATAGGACTTCAACTGACTTGATTTAATTGATATTAACAGAATACGACATAAAAACAATAGAAGAATACATATTCTTTCAGCACTATCAACTGACGCGATTTAATTAATATATATAGAATACAACACACAAACAATAGAAGAATATATCTTCTAATCTCCCTTGAAATATTCACAAAGCTAGACAATATTCTTGGCCACAAAATGCCTTAGCAAATTTAAAATAATATAAATCATATAAATTAAGTGTTCAGATAACAATGAGGTTCAATTAGAAGTCAGTTAATTGAAGGTATCGAGAAATTCCCACATATTTGCAGATTAAATAACATACTGGTAAATAATATATGTATTAGAAGGGGGAAAAAAACAAATATAACAATGATAACCTAATCTGTGCACTAGACATCTTGAGAAAGAAGCATAAAATAAGCCTTAAACAAGAAGAAAAAGGAAATAAAACTTAGAACAGAACTCAACAAAATTGAAAACAAAATGGATAAAATCAAAAACACCTAAAGCTATTTTTATCCTTTTAGGAAAACTTCAGTAAAATTAATGAAACTGTAGCCAGGCTAACCAAGAAACAGAGACAGCACAAATTACAAAAACAAACAAACAAACAAATATATATATATGTATATATATATAGTTTATCACTACTAATATATGGACATAAAAAGGTCAGTAAGAGAATATTAAAGATAACCTTATGCATACAAATTTGAAAATTTAGGTGTGATGGACCAATGACACACTAACCAAAACTCACAGAAGGAGAAATAGAGAACATTAGTAACTTTTTATCTATAAAATTTTAACAATAATTGAAAACCTTCCAAAAAAAAAGCACCAAACTATTATTTCACTAGTTAATTCTCTGAAACATTTAAAGGAGAAATAATGCTTATTTTCTGAAATCTCTTCAAGAAAATAAAATGAGGAAGATCAATCCTTATGCACATTGTAATGTCAGCATAACCCAAGTAGCAAAACTATATACAAATATTACAATAAAAAAAGATGATTATAGACCAAACTGAGAAAACACAAGCAAAAATTCTCAACAACTCCAACAATATATAAAAAGCATTATGCACCAAGACCAATCAGGATATATTTTAAGTATATGAAACTGTTTCAACATTCATTCAAATATAATCTGCAAATATAATCTATCATATCAACAGATTAAAGGAAAAACATATGATCATATTCAGATGCAGAGAATTTAGAAAATCCAGTCCCATTCCTGATAAACCTTTCACATATGTTTTGAGAAGCAGTCTAAAAAATACTTTATCAGTGTTCCTCAAAACTGTCCAGATCACCAAACACAAGGAAAGTTGGAGAAACTGTTCATAGCCAACAGGAACCTAAGGAGACATAAATGAGTAAGTGTAAAGTAGTTTCCTGAAAGGGATCCTAAAACAGAAAAAAAAGAGAAAAAAAAAAAGACATTAAATAAAACTAAAAACATCTGAACAAAGTATGTATTTTAGTAAAGAATTATTAATATTGATTCATTAATTGTGATAAACAGGCTATACTAATATAAACTATTAATAGTAAGAGAACCTGAGTAAGGGGTGATGTAGACTCTCTTTAACTTTACAACTTTTCTATAAATCTAAAACTCTTCTAAAATTTAAAAAAGTTTTATTTCAAAACAGTCAACAAAAATGGAATAAATGAACTCGAATATTTTCTTCAAATATTTCCTGTTAAAAAGAATATGTCGGGGTGCCTGGGTGGCTCAGTTGGTTAAGCGTCTGTCTTCAGCTCAGGTCATGATCCTGGAGACCCCGGATCCAGCCCCACATCGGGCTCCCTACTCGGCCGGAAGCCTGCTTCTCCCTCTCACTACCCCTGCTTGTGTTCCTTCTCTAACTGTGTTTCTGTCTGTCAAATAAATAAAATCTTAAAAAATAAAAATAATATGTACGTTTATGCACAAATCTCGAAGTGTTATTTTTTGAGGGTAAGAGCATTAATGAATTTAGAGGAATAAGTGGAAAGAAAAATATGATGAAGGGTGCCTGGTTGGCTCAGTCGCTAAGTGCTGCCTTCAGCTCAGGTAATGATCCCAGGATCCAGGGATCAAGCCCTGCATCAGGTTCCCTGCTCAGAAAGAAGCTTGCTTCTTCTCCCATTCTCCCTGCTTGTGTTCCCTCTCTCACTGTCTCTCTCTCTCTGTCTCTCTGTCAAATAAATAAAAATCTTTTTAAAAATATGATGAGATAATAGTAGTGCAGCCTACAAGTATAACTTTTTGGTTTGTTATATGTTTTTTAAAGACAACTTCCACTTTTTTTCTTTTCAATTTTTTATTTAAATTCTTGTTAGTTAACATATAGTGTAATATTGGTTTCAGGAGTAGAATTCAGTGATTCATCACTTACATACAATATCCAGTGCCCATCCCCCCACCCATTTTCCCTCAAGCAACCCTCAATTTCTTCTCTATCTTTAAAAGTCTCTTTAAAAGTCTCTCTCTTTTCTTTACCTTTTACTCCTTCTCATATCTTCATGTTTTATTTCTTAAATTCCACATAAGTAAAACCATATGGTATTTGTCTTTCTCTGACTTATTTCCTTTAGCATAATACACTTTAGCTCCATCCATGTTGCTACAAATGTCAAGATTTCATTCTTTTTTGTGGCTGAGTAATATTCCATCACATATATATACCACAACTTCTTTATCCATTCATCAGTTGATTGACATTTGGGCTCTCTCCAGTTTGGCCATTGTTGGTAATGCTACTATAAACATAGGGGTGCATGTGTCCCTTCAAGTCAGTATTTTTGTATCTGTTGGGTAAATATAAAGCAGTGCAATTGCTGGAATGTAGAGTAGTTCTACTTTTAATTTTTTTTTTTAAGATTTTATGTATTTATTTGAGAGAGAGAGTGACAGAGAGCATGAGAAGGGAGAAGGTGATAGGGAGAAGCAGACTCCCCATGGAGCTGGGAGCTCGATGTGGGACTCGATCCCGGGAATCCAGGATCATGACCTGAGCTGAAGGCAGTAGCTTAACCAAATGAGCCACCCAGGTGCCCCTATTTTTAATTTTTTGAGGAAACTCCATACTATTCCCAGAGTGGCTGCAACAATTTGCATTCCCACCAACCATGGAAGAGGCTTCCTCCTTCTCCCCATCTTCATTAACACCTATTGTTTCTTGTGTTGTTCATTTTAGTAATTCTGACAAGTGTGAGGCAGTATCTCATAGTGGTTGTGATTTGTATTGCCCCAATTATGAGTGATGTTGAGCATCTTTTCATTTGTTTGTCAGCCTTCTTTGGATGTCTTCTTTGGAAAAATGTTAGAGACAGCTTTCAATTTGATTTTTTAAATGTCCCTAAAAGAACTATAAATCTGTCTTCTGTCTTCTACAACTTTTTTTTTTAGCCTAAAAATTTCCTTGGATTTTTACATTTGAATTTTAAAGTATTTCCAGACCATAAAAGGGGCAATGAGTGTACCATTATTAAAATACATGTATTTATTTTAAATCATTCTTTTTAGCATAGTAAAAACATATGTGTGTGTGTGTGTGTGTGTGTGTGTGTGTGTGTGTGTGTATCTGTGTGTCTGCATGAATGTTGTGTATGTGTTTTTTGGCAAAATATATATTTTTTCCAATAAGTTCTATGAATTACTCATAGTTTTGAAATGTCTCTGGATGAAGTGCTTAATGACTGCTTCCTTGAAGGTAGAGTCAAGTGTATTTCTTCCACATGCTCCATGAGAAAAAATAGTTTAGCTCTGGGTTAATTATTACTTCATGCCATTTGATTTGTCCCATTTAATCTAAAGGCAAGAAATAAAACATCTCTGGCATACTAAATGCTTGGGAGTGTATTTGTGTGTGTGTGTACAACTTTTAATATCTTTCCCTTTGGGGATACCTGGGTGGCTCAGTCATTAAGCATCTGCCTTCAGCTTAGGTCATGATTTGAGCCCTGCATCGGTTTCCCTGCTTGGTGGGAAGCCTGCTTCTCCTTCTCACTCCTCCTGCTTGTGTTCTCTCTCTAAGCTGTGTTTCTGTCAAATAAATAAATAAAATCCTTAAAATTTTTTCCCTTTGATTCCAAGCCAGTAAAGGCATATTTTATAACAAAATAAATATAGACACATAAAAAGAGTACTGATTCGTACTTTTTTCTTTTTTTTTAAAAAAGAACACATAGGCCAGGTTAGTGAAAGCTGGAGATATTGCTTGTCGTACTCAAGGAAGGGAACTGATACTATGGTTTTTCTTGTTTTCTTACTATTGCTTTCAAGAAAGGTAGAAAAGAAGGGTTGATGTTGCTCTTAAAATCCAAGTTGAACTGTCTCATGACTTAGTCCTCTCAGCATAAACCAGCAACAATTCTTCCCCTGGCTTATTTTGAAATATTCTCAGCTAATTATTCAAAACATTTGAAAGAAGCAAACTTACGTTTGGACACTTCTGTAAGTTAGAAAATCTCTCCCTAATCTTGTTCTATATTACCTTTCTCTTTGTCTTTCACCTGTATCTGTTTCTGGGCTGCTTTAAAAAAGAAGAAGAAAGAAGAAGAAGGAGAATAAGGAGGAGGAGGAAGAGAAGGAGAAGAAGAAGAAGAAGAAGAGGAGAAAGAGAGAAAGGGAGAAAGAAAGGGAGAAAAAAGGGAAAAGGGAGAAAGGGAGAAAGGGGAAAGAAAGAAAAAGAAAGAAAGAAAGAAAGAAAGAAAGAAAGAAAGAAAGAAAGAAAGAAAGAAAGAAAGAAAGAAGGAAAGAAGAGAGAGAGGGAGGGAGAGAGAGAAAGAGAGAGGGAGGGAAGAAGAAAGGAAAGGAGGAAGGAAAGAAGGAAGGAAAGGAGGGAGGGAAAAGAAAAGGAAAAAAGAAAGGGAAAAGAAAAATCTAACCTTTAGGGATTTGATGTCCAAAGCAATTCATCATCTTGATAACTGTCTTCAGAATGTTTTCCAAAATGTCCACATCTATAAAAAGCTTAAGACAAAAAGTAGTTGTATGAAATATGTTATAAATTCTAAAAATGATGAGAGCATTTTTAAGTAAGGAGTAGATTTTGAATATGATAATGTTCTTGGTTTAAGTTCACTTTGGAAATACTGTTTTTCAAAAATGATTCTGAAATTATAAATTTTTTCAATAGTTTTATTAAATCCCTTGGACATATATAATGGGTTTTTTCTACAATTTTTTTAAAGTAGAGAATTTGATGCAAGGTGTAGATTTGCACTTTTTTTCCAGATATAAAGCATATTTATTGTTAAAAAGAATAGTATACATTTTATTTTCTATAGAATATTGAGAATACACAACAAACTATGTAGCATATTCTAAAATAATAAAAGGACATATTAACTAATAAATTTGTTAATAAATTTGTTAAATACTGCCTAACATATAACTAATAAATTTATTTTTCATGACATTCATGAAAAAAATTACCTTTGAAAAAATTTATATTTTTTTCTTTTTAAATTGTGTCTGGGTTGCTTATGGTTCCTTGCTCTTTGATAGATAATTGTAGTTAGATACATATAAAGATAGAGTGATTTTTAGGTAGAGTTTGAAATATATAACAACAAGATTAGTTCCTCCTTATTTTATTTTTCTTGATATTATTTACCTGTGATTTAAGTGAATAACAGCCACGACAATTTATTAGATGGCCATTCTTCTTTTCAAACTCTAAAACTTTGTCAGAGGCAAACTACATATTTAGAGTAGAAGTCAAAAGTTGAACAAAGAACGGGGAAAAAAATTGGTGTGACCAGTTTTACAAAACACTATGGATTAATTTTGACTTTCACACCATAAACTTTATATCCAAGCAGAGGAATTCATTGTGTTGCAGGTTAAGCAACATTAAATTTTAAAACACCACCATGATTTCATCCTATGAGCATTTGAGAAACTTTTATATTTTAGCCCAGATGCATATTTAATGGGTTATACTCTACTAGGCAGCAGCAGCATTATGAAACTTCTGAATAATTGAGGTCTATGGGAATGACATATAGGAATGTTATTAGGATTTTTCATTTTTTATTACAGTCAATTAGACACTGATATGCTAATAACTTTTGAGATTGTGCATTTATCTGCTTAAGAGAGCAGGGAGGAAAAAAATTATCTGTGTTCTATACCACAGAATATAGTAGCATAAAAATATCCACCACCCAAATCTCAAAGATCTTGTTTACTCAGCAGATTAAGAGAACTCTGGTGACAAGAGGGACAAATGAGTTAGCTGTTATTCACCAAGCCTCTTAAATAACGTTAATGGATACAACATTTAAATTACTAGTCCTAGTAAATCTGCATCCTTCTGATAATTTATGCCTGCTCAGGCAAAACCCAAGTATGTTATTTCGAGGCATTCTGCAGGGCTCTTGGGGTTCTACTCCCCAGGACTGTAATTGTAGTTTGCAAAAATTATGCATCAGTATCTGGTAATGTGCTAATGAATCAGCTAGCCATGTATACATTCAAAGTTAGTAGAAACATTAGCTTTTATTTATCAGAGCTTTATCCAGTAGGTCACATTTTGATCCGGCTATCTTCGAGCACAGTCTGCTCCCCTCATGAAATCATTTCAAGTGATTTAGATGTCTGAATCTCACATTGTGTTTTCTTGGTTTCTGTCCTTCGTTCTCACCTCAATCCTCACTCAATTAGGCTGGCCCACCCACTTATTTATCAGATCTTTGCCCAAAAAGAAAGCACTCAGTACCATGCTGGGTAAAGCTAATATCTGGTATTTCCCGAGGCCCCTCCTTGGTTTTCAGAGGGCTACCTTCTCAGTGTGTCACAACATGACCTTTTCTCTGTGCAATGATGTCTGGTGTCTGTCCTACTTCTTATAAGGACACTAGTCATATTGGCTTAGGGCCCACCCTAACATCCTCATTTTAACTTAATCACCTCTTTAAAGAACTCATCTCCAGTGACGGTTACATTCTGAGGTACTGGGTTTGGGACTTCAAAATATGAATTTGGAGGGACACATCTACATCTAGGCTCATAACAATGGTCTTGCTGTGGAAAATTAATTTAATCAGAAAATGCCGGGACGCCTGGGTGGCTCAGTTGGTTAAGCCACTGCCTTCGGCTCAGGTCATGATCCTGGAGACCCGGGATCGAGTCCCACATCGGGCTGCCTGCTCGGCGGGAAGCCTGCTTCTCCCTCTCTCACTCCCCCTGCTTGTGTTCCCTCTCTGGCTGTGTTTCTCTCTGTCAAATAAATAAAATATTTAAAAAAAAAAAAA